>JAYMFT010181188.1:0-25990 GCA_038088735.1 Panulirus argus
AAAAGGGGAGGGAGCGGGGGGCTGGAAATCCTCCCCTCCAGTTTCTACTTTTCCAAAAAGGGAACAGAGAAGGGGCCTAGTGAGGATTTTCCCTCTAAGGCTCAGTCCTCTGTTCTTAACGCTACCTCGCTGATGCGGGAAAGGCGAATTTGTATGAAAAAAAATATATATATATATATATATATATATATATAATGAAAACATACAATGTTTTTGATGAATGATCATCAACTGGCAATGCAATGCTGCTTCGTGTCCCTTTAAATCTGGCTTTTTAATTTTTTATGCTCCTTATAATTTGTTTATCATTATATCTGTCATGAGCACGAAATCTATTACACTTGAGAAAGTTTATGCCATCCTTCTGGCATCAGTCATAAATACTCTGTTTTCATTTACCTGCATCCTCAAAAACTATCAGATGTTTTTAAAAAACATTAACGTCAGAAATGGAAACTTAATGGTTTGCCTCAATAAAAAAGCTGCAGAAAAGTATAAGTTACCAAACCCAGATTTTGTTACAGAATTGAAATTCTTTTAAGAATGCAGCTAGAAATTCAGTACACAGTCAAAGGGTTAAAGGATATCTAAAAACTTAATATTAACTATGCTTGTAAACATAGTGTAAATTGGTCTATATTAAGGGTGAAAAATACTCCCTCAAACTTTTTAAGGCTATACATCCTCCAGTCATCTGGATCAGAAAAGTCTTCAGTCACTGGAGGGGTGATTGAAAACGAAATGACAGCAAACGATTCAAAAACTTTGAGATATAAAATTGGGATTATGGAAAAGAGGGGCCTTCCTAAGACAATCTCATTAAAAAATAGTCAAATTTTGCAGAGTTCCAGACCCCAGAGTTAGCTGCATATGATGAGGCCAGCATGAAAAACTGGGGCACCCATATTTGACAATAAATGTTTGAAACATATTTCAGAAACTTACAAACTCACTGTTTCATACTTCCTGTACGAACAAAGTATACATGATCAAATAAATATTTATACCTCTTCAGTCCTATAACTAAGGTGCAGCAGGCAAGCTATGAATGACCAACAAGACACAGATATAAAAGTCGCATCTGAACTGAGAGGGTATTTTGAATTTATACATAACAACCACTTGTACTAGTGTGCCTTCATCAAAATTTCTTTTAATGGATCAGAGACATAGATATAATACCTGTCAGAAGCCATAATCATTAAGAACAATATGTACTGTCATAGTTTCAAAATACAGGTCCTCTTTACTCAAATAGAGAGATTAGACATTTTAAGTTTAATTTCTGAGGTACTGTATAGTGTAAGGCACCCCTCTATCTCTATCATTAATTTTCCCGTAATGTCACAGTGTCGTACACTAGAATATACTATACAAAAAATTAAGACTGACACATATACAGAATAATTCCTTGACTTTCCTACAAATTATCCAGTGTTCTTTTAAAGAGGAATATCTCTTGGCTTTCCTAATAATTCTAACAGCTTTGCAAAGCTTAGCACGAAGATTAGAAAATCAAAATGTGATGAGGACAAGATGAAGTACTTTACCAATTCAGACTACAAAGGCAGACAAAAAATTTCTAGAAAACACATTAATCTGAAATATATCTGAATATGTGAAGTGGATTTGGAAACTATGGACTGGACACAAAGTATAGAGCAACTGAAGCCCATTTCCACTCTCATGGAAAAGCTAAGTCACTAAAAACAAAGAAAAAGGACAAAAGAAGTATATGCAGGTCCAATACTCCATCCAATAGATGGAGTGCATATCCACAGTACTGCATGAGTGTTCCAAAAAAAGATAAACTGGAAACTGACCACAGTTGCAAAACTGCCTACTTGAAAAGGAGCTTCAGGCTCCTGATTCTAAAGGATGACCTTACTGCCCTGATGCAATACCTTCCACTTGAGATAGGTAATCCGCTATCAAATTCAGCTTGCTCAAATTATAACTGGGTTACATATCTGTCATGTTATTAGAAGGTAACATTAAAATATATTTACCTTGTTTTATAATTACAGGTCTCAGACCTCTTTATTCTGAGAAACTAGGCTGCCAAAGTGAAAGAACCAAAATGGCCTTGCCCTTTACAGAATAAAAGAAAAATTCTTTAACAGGAGTGCCTTCATTTCTAAGACAATGCTATGCTGAGACTTCCAAATGGAGTTCCACAATGTTCTGTGTATGAATAAAATAAGGCTCTTAAGCCTTGATGAGCAATAATCATGCAACAAAGCTATGATATCAGAGGAAAAATTTATTTAAGAGCATAAAACAGCTGGCCCCCATTTTCACTGGAGGAGTAATGGGTTTGAGTGATGAAAAGTTTGTAATTCATCCAAACAATTAGTAGGAAAAATTCAAACATTTCCACTGGATACATTGAAGCAAAACATTCAAGATAACCAACCACTGCCAACAATTGCTCTCTGGAAATTCCCTTCTCCCACAAAGCACCTTGCATGAGCTCTTTTGCCTCCTGCTCTTGGCCAGTTGGGAGAAATAGAAGAAGAAGAAGAAGAAGGAAGGAGGTTGAAAATTGCTCCTAGGAACTAGAGTTCTTAACAAGGCACAAGGAAGGACTTCTGTACTATCAGTAAAAGGTGAAAATTCCTTTGGAGATGGCCTAGACAAAGCTCTCCAGGGGAATGGGAAAGCGCATCATATTCATCAGTTCTCTTGTGGAATAATAAAATCCTTTTCATGCATGATCATGAATATACAAATAGTTCATTAATGCATCCAAAACTTAGTGTGCTTTATATCATAAACAGCAGGGAGAATTCAAAGTGCATTCAATCTTCTATGGTTCAAAGTAGATCTTTCTTGGGTTAAAGGAGTAACTCATATCTGAAAATGAGAATTCATATTTGTTCAAATAGCCATTGCAGAGAAGCCTGAAAGTCAGTGAGGTCTGAAAATGTTAAGTCAAATGTGACAAGCCTTAAAAGTATTGCAAGATGGCTTGTGGAGCTGACTATGATCAACAGGTAGTGTGGAATCCATATAATGAAAAAATTATTAGTATACTTAGGATCTAGTTCAACGCCTGTTTTAGTAAATCAGTTTGTCATAAGTTCCGGAGGAATCTGTTGATATGGACACTAATGTTATTGTTCGAGAGTAGGTGAATGATCCATGATTAACACAAGTGAGTAAATAAAAAATCTTCACTTTAAGTTCATGACAGCCTTTACAACCATAATCCATAAATCTTAATTTACAACAAAACCATCTGCCAAAGCATTCAGTGATTTTGTAGACCCTGCAGCACATGCACTGACATAAGTACTTCCACTTAACAAGTCATACTTTTGTGACATTAAGCATATGTGAAAATATACTTTTTTATATATGCATGATGAATTTCAGATCTAAAAGATTTACCTGGCATTAAATCTACAGGAAATGAGAAACAATTGGTCTAATGGAACTCTCAACATATGTTATATTATTACCTATTTGTGTGTGTGTGTGTGATTACCTAACTGTGCATAAGGAAAACAAGTTTTATACTTTGCATCCCATCTCTTTAATATCCTTTCATGGTCATACTATTTTTTAAACATTCTAATGCTCTCTGCACTCACATTCCTTCACATTTACTCCCAACTCTTTTCTTAGTTTCCTGGTGCCTCCTCTAGCTGATCAGTCTCTCCTTCACCTCAAAGAACTGGCCAATATTAATACTGTCCAATCTACTGAGAAACTTGAAAGTACCCATGTAATTATTACAAGCATGAGTATAGAGGATGGGAGGAAAAACAAACAAGTGTAGGGGCCTAGAGCAAGAAGGGAGATAAAAAGGGTGATCATGAGACTGAAGGTAAGAAAAGCACTGGGAGTAGATGAGATTACAGCTGAAGTGTTGAAGTATGGTGGAGAAAGTGTGATAGAATGAATGCATTTGATATGTAATTTAGCATGGAAGTGGGTAAGGTGAGAGCTATTACTGTACATTTACTCAAAGGAAAAGGTGCTAAGGCTGTATGTTGCAATTATTGGGGAACAAATCTGTTTAAGTTTACCAGGAAAAGTGTATGCTTGTGTGGTGATTGATAGAATGATGGAAATGACTGCATGCAAAATATAAGTGAAGAGCATGGGGGTTTTAGGAAAGGTAAGGGATGTGTGGATCAGACTTCTGCAGAGAGAATGATCGTGGAAAAGTATCTAGTGACAGGTAAGAATCTCTATGCATTTTTTTGATCCGGAGAAAGTGTATGAAAGAATCATGTGGAATGCTTTTTGGGATGTGTAAAGGAGATGTGGGGTAGAGGGATAACTGTTGGATGGTGTTAAAGCCTTCTATAGAGCAAATGCATGTACAAGAATGGATGGAGAGTTGAGCAAAAGTTTTGGTATACATGTGGGTATGAAGCAGGGCTGTGCTGTCACCATGGCATTTTAAATTATTTATGGATGGAGTAAAGGAGTGATAAGAGAGAAGAAAGCAAAAAAGGGGATGTAGAAATGGAGTGTAAGGATGAGATATGGTGGCCAGAAGCAAGCCTATTTGTTGATGATACTATGTTGTTTGCAGAGAGTGAAGAGGATTTACAAAAGGTTGTAAGTGTATTTTATGATTTGTGTAAGCATAGGCAATTGAAGGTAAATGCAAGAAAAAAGTATTAATGGGGTTTGAAAGGTAACAGAGTGAAAGTATATATTTTGCAAAGCCCTATAAAGTGGGAGATAAAAGCATATTAAACTGCGTTAAAGATATGGGGGAAGAAAGACTGGAAGAGGTGACAGAATATAAGTATTTGGCAGCTATTTCAGGTAAGTTTGGAGATATGGAGGGAGAGATAAGGGAGAGAGCAGTACAGAGCAGAAGGGTCACTGGATCTCTTAATAGAAATAATAAAGGGTAGAAGTGTAAGTATGGTAATGAAGAGAGGACTAAAGGACAGCACAGTCCCCTAACCCTGACATATGCTACTGAAATTTGGATGGGGAATGAGTCACAGAGGATAAGAAACCAGGCTGTGGAAATAAGCTATTCAAGAGAAGCAAGTGGTATAATCAGATGGAATAAACAAAGAAATCTGGGGGAGTATTAGATTTGGTATGACAAGGAATGCAAAGGGAATGAACTGTGGAAAGGTAATTAAATGAAACATAATACTCTTTTTTTTCTTTTTTTTGGCACACACACACATATATATATATATATATGTGTGTGTGTGTGTGTGTGTGTGTGTGTGTGTGTGAACAGTGTGTGTGTGTGTGTGTGTAACAGTGTGTGTGTGTGTGTGTGTGTGTGTGTGTGTGTGTGTAACATTTCAAGGAGAGTGTATGATAGTACAATTAAAGGGGTTGCTGAGAGGGGAAGACCATCTGTTACTTGGGGAAATAGAGTGGAAGAGTACTAGAGAGAAAGAAATGATGGAAGAATGTTTGAAATGGTAAGGTAATCAGCAATATATACATGAAAGAACTCAAGTCAGTGTGGGGTTAATTAAAACAAAATTGACTCATCCTGCCCCTAGGATTGACCACAAGATGCTTGTTCTCTGCAACATCCTAGGAAACCAAGCTGTGTGAGACACAGCTTTGGAAAGTTTTATCATGAAGGGTTCGGTTCCTGATGTGACCTCGCTAAGGCAAGAAATGCAAGTGAAAGAAATCTACTATAGTAACAAATCCTCTACATTAACTTTTCATTTACCTTGTGTATCACAGACCATCTTGTGAGGCTTCATGGATATGTTGTTCTAAATTTCCTTACGTAACATACTGACTATTTTTCACATTTTCATTCTAATTCAGCTCCATGTAAATTTCCTACCATAATATAAACGTCATTCATCCTTAAAGTTCTCACTTTTTTCACACTGTATGTACCTCTTGCAATAACAGTTTCACATCCATAGAAAGGAGCTGGAAAAAGCATTCTACTTTGCAGTTTTCTTACAAATTCAATACTCAACTTACAGTTCATTACTGCTCTCAGAGCACCTCTAACCTTTCTCCATGACATTGCTCAACTCTAATTCCTATTTTGCTGATGTCATTTAAACTGAAGTCACTTTCAAATTCTCTTTCAGAATACAACATCTATGTCTTAAACAAGTGAATGTAACTCTTCCTGCCCTCTACTTTTGTCATTCTGAACCTCCATACATAATATAAATGATTTATTGTTCTGACCCAGTTAAAAGGACATAATCTGCATAAAGCTATTTGAAGTAGCTTCTGTTATGACCCATCATGATTAGCAACAGACAACAATGAACCAAACTCATATTCACTGCATGTATCACCCAATCCATAGATCTATTAAAATATCTTGATAACACTAACAAGCATGAATAATGAAAACCTGGAGTCCTGAACTTTTACGTAAGTGGTCCAAGGGCCACAGAAAACCCATTATGCAAATGGGACAAAGCTTTTATTTGATGCCCAAGAGGCAAAGACCCAAAAAGCTTCCATTTAAAAATAATCCAAAGACCCTAGAAGCTTTTTGAGTGCTGATATTCCAGTCTTTGTTTCTGGTTTACCCTGGGTAGTTTATAAGCATGAAGAAGAGCCGATATCATTTGGAATGTAGGCTAACAGTGGTGGACAAAATGACTGATTTCTCAAATTTTAATACCCACTTGCCTTCTCAAAAAGGAAGTTGAGTAATCATCAAAATGTTATCTACTTCCAACTCATTGGTTATCCCATGTCCAATAAGAGGTTCTGTAGGAACATCTGATATATCTAAAACAAAAGATATCCATTACTTGAAGGGACAATAACTTAATCTTTCAATTACTCCTTCTATTCATCTATTCATATCTCTAACAGCCATTCCCTACAAGAGCTCTCATCAAGAGGGTGGCAACAGTAAAAGAGTCTCCACTTATCCCTGTCCTTACATGCTACCCTCCCTTACAGACTAACTTACATATACAGTAATCTGGTGTGTTACTAAATAGCATACTATCAAACGGTCTACAAGGAGAACTGTTTCTTAACCTAAAAATTTACATCATTAGTTTGACTGATGGCAATAAAGACTTTAGAGTGAGAGTAAATTACTATAATGGTACCTTCATAATTGCTATCAGAAGGTAAGGCTTGTCCAATCAAATTATGTTTTTCAATGACAGCATGTATAGTAAAAAACAAGGTACCAGTGCATTCATGGAACAAAAATGCATATACTGTACTGTTCATGCGAACTAAATCCCTTGACTGATGTTTCAGTATGCTTAATTAAAGCATTTCAATGTTTTGCATGGAAATTCAAGGCTCTATAATTTTCACTGATCAATCAAATCCTACTATGTACACATACTTTACTATCCATGTAAAAAGGGCATTCTCCAGTATTTCTTGCAGCTAATTTTAATACTCTTATCCTTGTACAGTGAATTAATCACTGCTTTTATTAAATCGTCAGGCGCAAAAAGAATCTTCCATGTAGATCTTTCAAAAATTAACCGATGGATATTTTACATTCACCCTTCAGCATTTCATTAACCTCCCCATCCCATATCTCTTGAATTTCCACTCTTCATTTGCATCATTATTCTTCCTAAGCCCTCAACACTGTCTTCTTCCTTTCCCTCCACATTCTGTCTCCCAGCCTCTAATCCCTCTGAATCAATATTCACATTTTTTACTTTAATACCACACACCAAAGTTCATTGAAATACTCCTACCTCCACCTGAACCCTATTCTTCTTCATAAGCCACAAACTAATCTTATTTAACATATCCTAGTTCTTTCATCCTTTCCTTTACTTAAACTTACCTCCTCCCAAAATAGATAATTCTTCTCATTTGATTCTAATGGAACATTTCAACAAAACTCTCTGTTTTTCCTATTCACAGCCATCATCTCTTCTCCTCTTTTATGTCACTGACGGTCCTACATTCCTCACTTTTTCCTTCCCAAGCCTTCCTGTTTTATGGAATATCCACCTTTCCCTTACAGACTGACTTTCATACCACAATTCTGTTTGTCTTTTTCTATGGTTCATCTTTACAGCATCACCAGGCTGCATGCTATGAAAAATGGAGAAAATAATGGAGTTACTTATCTCTCTTGTTTATAATGAATTCACATGAGCTAAATTTGCACATAAACTGTTTACTTTTCATTACCCAAAAAATATTCATAATGAGCTTGGATTTAAACTTACATGGTAATGCATAACTAACATTCGCATGTTTGAAAACATTTATTCTATGTTTATCTGAAAGTAGTGAACAAAACAGTAATAGCTTGTCAAATTACTGCTAATAAGTAAGTATGAAATAAGACATGGTAAACAATCAAACAATAAGGTAGGTCAAAAAGAAATCTAATTGTGGTTATTGCAAAGAATGAATAGAGGTACAACTCATAATGCCACTATCACATGAAGCTTATTGCTATGCTGTAGTATGACTATTCATATAGTGAGAATAATGCAATATTACTGTCTAAAAATAATAAAATCTCCAAGCCTTGCTTAATCCATCTATTGCAGCTGGGCTGTAAACATTACAGTATTTCAATTTCTGAGTGCTGCAGCCATGAAATATGTGATCAAAATTCTTAAACTGGCAACCTCTGTTGCAAGCTGAAATATATGGCCACTGATAACTCTGGTGACATCCCAATTATTGTTACCAGATGCTAAGGTCTTTATCATTTTCATAAACTGGTCGTCTATGCGAACACATCAAGGATGCCTGTACAAGATGTGTGCCTCTTTACGTAATAATCTGTAAAGCTCTGAACCACAGTGAAAGGTTTCAATTCAAGATGATAATAATGAAAACTTGATACTAATTTTCAATGATGAAATGAAGTGGCATCATCAGCTCATAATCACATATCTTTCAATAGCAGTATTCAGATTCACTGCTTAAGGTTCTGCACGAGTCAGGTTCTGTAGTTACTGCCTCCTACAGACTTTACTTCCTCATGTTCTGTTCTATAACCATGTTTTACATACTTTTAAGCAAGCGTTTCTATTTTCCTGGACCTTAATTTGCTTCGCTTTGGGAAGTTACCAGTATGTATGGCATCTTATGTCAAATATTCATAATAAAATTATAGTTTTAGTTCATGAAGATGATAAAGGAGATATTTTCTACAGTAAATGCACTGCTGTGAATTTTACAGAAAAATATCTTATCAAACTTTGTCAAACAACAGACAAGTTTCATTCTCAGATGATGAATGAGAAATACTTTTAATATATGTACGGTGAAAATCTAACTCCCAGTAAAAAATTAAAGCACAAATAAAATGCACCACTTGTTTCTCCTTTCCTGTGTGCAATGCATCATGGGGAAACAACTGGCACACTACCAGGATACCAGTGTCATGTGCAACTTGTGAGAATACAGTACACTACTTGCTTTCTCTGTTTACAATTGGCAATAGCTCCCCTAAAGCATCCTTCAAGTTCTACAAAAGCAGGACAGCCTATACAAAAGTCCAAGATGATAACATTCGAAAAGAAGATATTGTTATAACTTTAAAAATGTTGGATCAACTTTAGCACATGGAGAGGCTTACAGCATGAATGAATTGAAGCATGTATGCTATCAAGAAGAATGAAGACAATATTAAGTGTTGTTAAACAGTTTAGCATACTGCACTTTCAACCAAGATGATGACATGAACTCATTAGAAAAAGTGAAAAAAACATTAGCTGTATGGATTGAAGCCAAGAATTAGAAAGTGGTACAGCAAAGCTCAGACAACAATTACCAACTGCCAGAAAACAAGATAATGTATTGGTGAGTACATTATACTCATTCATAATGTTCACTCAATGACATTACAATACTGTTACAAAACTGTTCGTAGAATATGCATGAAATTTAATGCAGAATTTTGGGCATTGGGTGGGACTGGAATCCCTCTTTTACTACAAAACGTATATTCACCTAGACCAAATTCACCCATAAGAGCCTTTTCTAGTAATGCAACCCCCACTATAAATGAGAGAGGCCAGTACAGTACCTTCTTTTAATCCTAAATCCAGAGAGCACTCCACATCAACATGCAAGGATGGATAAAATCTTACTGGAACCTGCTGAAGTTGGGAGTTGCTAAGTATCGGTGGGATTCATCAAAAATGTGAAATTTTCATTTAGCAAATTACCATCTTCTACTATTTCTTTACTTGCATTGGTTCCAGGTGCAGTATACCATAATAAATGGGTTTAATCTTTTAATCTATAACCAAAAGTAATGTCTGGAAAAAATACATGAGCACATGTACACTCATCTCACTTTCAGGCTCAGAAAAAACAACCTTATCAATTCAAATAAGCAAAAGGTTTAAACTGCTATAAATGCCTGTGTTAAAAATGTAAGAGATCAGGTGACACTATTGAAAGTTAATGCATGAATCTAAGATTCTAATGTAACTTGTATGTGCATTTTGAACTGTAAATAACATTTACAATCAAAGTAAATTCTGGGAAAGTGTAAACAATGATGGAAACAATTGTTTTGCTACAAATAAAAAATTTACACCCTAACTGAACATATCAAAACAAGGAAAACTGCAGCAAAATTTTGTTCCAATAAAAATCCATCATACTAAATTCTATTAAATATAAATTTTTGAAAAAATTTCACAAGATCATTTAAGTGACATGTTAGAGGCTTCTCAGTTACAGGAATAAAGGAGCTCTACACATAACCTTTTGTCTATAAGGTATTTATGACATTTCTCAAATTCCTGTACATCTGATTATTTGCCATTCTGCATGGTGTGGAGTGCAAATATACTCTTATCCTTACGATACAAGATAATAAGTAAACCGAGTTCACTAAGTATTCAGATGTCCTTAACTGCATCACATAATGATCAAATTCTCCATATATGTGCATCCTAAGATAAAGTTACACATTGCAATAATAGGTTCAAGGAGCTTTAAAAAAAAAAAAAAAAAAAAATCAATGAAGAGAATAAGTATCATATCAGAAGTTAGTTCAGAGCTAATCTGTACTGGCTCCTACACTAAGACAAAGTTTTATGTCACCTATAGGCAACAGGCATTAATATTCAAAGCATTATAATACACCTACAGAAACATTTAAAAAATATATTAAATTTTCTTACTAAATTCTGGTGTCATGCTAAACATGTACTTTCACATGTTCCTTTTGCTATAACTATTTCAAACCCAATTGAGAAACATCCAGCCCTACAATTACATCTCAATACCGCTAACATTTGTAGCTCAATGATAATGTAGAAAGCCTACATGAAAAGGTAACAGTACAATCAATATACTGTAATACTAATTTGCATTCTTCTTCCAAGAAGGCAGCCGGTTAACACAACAGTGAGAATATGATAAACAGGAGTCAAACTCTTCCAGCCAATTGAAAGATTATTCTCAAAGAAATAGGGGAGAAGAGTGAATCTTGAAGAATGAAAAACTGTTTCTTTCTGGGGCGGTGTCCCATGGGCAATGAGAATCTCCACGATCTCCAGGGGTTAGATGCCTCTTACTCCCCTATCTACTAGTGAGGTAAATGTCTCTCATCCTTCACTAACTACATATTTGTGGTAGTGGCTCTAGCTCACTTTGGGCTTGCTCCCCTCCAATCAGCAGTTGTCATATGTCCTGCTTGCTGTCAGGGTGCACCAGGCTGACCACCTCATTATTCTTCAGAACAAGGACATCACCCAGGTGGTGACTACTGTCAGTTAAGAAAAAGGTTTTTTTAAAGAGTGGGGAAGGTAGGGCGGAAAACAACAGAAAAATCTGCTCGCAGGACACCGCCCAAGAGAGAAATAGTTTTCATTCTTCAAAACTCACTTTCCTCTCCAGATTAAGTTTGTCCCATGAGTTATGATACCATAATAACATGGAGGCAGAGGGTTAGAAAATATTTTTTTTTTAACCAAAAATAAAGATGATCTTGAACATACCTTAAAGGTTATCCTATGACAAATTAGATATCTTATGTCTTGCAGAAAGTAAGCCCAATGCCAGCAGGTTGATAACTGTCACCAAGTGAAATTGTTTGACTGTGTTGAGGAACCTTAAACACCTCTGTAAAACCTCTCAAAGTAAAGCTTCCTCTAAAGGCATAGCCCACAAATACCTCCCTGGCATGGCTCTGAAACACAGGCAAGGTTGAGCCAACAAAACCAGTCTTAATCCAAAATGAAAAGTTTTCTCAAAGAAAGGTTCAAACTGCTTGGGCATATCATAACTTCCCAGGTCATCTTGAGACTTTCCTCATGGTCTCATCCTGACTAAGGTTGTCTCATGACCCAAGATCCTTATCCTAAACTCACAAAAAGTAACCAGGATTCTTGGCATAGAGATATATGATTAAAGGCTGAGTTCACTGCCCTCCTTAGTCTAAACTGAAACTAATTCTCTAGAGCAGGAAAGATATAACAGAAATAAGTAATAACAAGAGAGATTTCTGAATAATAATCAGAAAAGGGTAGGTGATACAGCAAGCTGGAAATTTGCCTCCAATCCCCATCCAACTTGTTCTGTTCTGGGACTGATCAATGCTTTCCTAAACCTGAAAGCTAAAAGCTTCTTTATTCCAGGAAGAATGAGAATGTAGTGAGCATCCTTGAATTCCCATATTGACTGTCAAACTTTTGGCCAGAAAGCCATGTGGACTGTCTGTAGAGTAGTCATTCATTTAGGAGAAATCTAGAATCATTTTGTTAAGTCCTTCTTATAACCAGAAAGTGTATATGTAAAACCAGTCCTCTTACAGGCTCTCTTACATCTAAATTAGTTTAATGTTTCCTGTCTAAGTTCCTTTCAACACTTTGTCAGGACTATCCCAGAATCCTCTTTGAAAGGGGTGGACTGAAAGGTCCATCTCCAACCAAGACTTTTTTCAACACGAGAAATCACCTATATATTGAACTTTTGAAAAAATTCAAGTTCTGGAGTTGACCCCCAACTTAAAAGGAGCTATTTTCTATCTGGATTCTGAAATATCCTATTTCACTGCCTTGAAAGGGCTGATCAAAAGTGACTTCCCAGTGCCTACTATGAGGTGTGAAATGGCTTAAGTAGCTCTTCCTAGAAGGAAACTTGAATAACAGCAAAGGCTCTAGTGCTACCCTTGTTATAGCAAGGAGTAACAGCATCCCTGATTTGCTGACTCCTCCTTGCTCTTTCTTAAGGGTGCTAGGTTCAACGTCCATTGTTTAATTACCATGAACATTCCAGTCAATGTAGTTAAACAGATCTTAAAACAAAATTCTGTGGTGGTCATGGTCAACCTGGTACAGTCTGACAGCTCGTGATGGTGACTGCTAACCGGAGGGAAGTGGGAGTGAAAAAAGCTAGAGCTGCTATCACTGAATGGTGGCTAGCTAATGGTGAGAGGCACTTACCTCACCAGAAGGTAGGGGGTTAAAGGCATCTAACCCAATGGGATCATGGAAATTCTCATTACTCGTGGGACAAACTGACCCTGGAGAGAGAAAGATTCATACCATGGAAAAGGAGAGGTTTTATAACATAAGGAATTATAGTGAGAAAATTCTCATTTAAATTTGTACTATTACCAATAATCTTGTATTTTGTGGAGAATATCATTTGTTTCTCTACAATCTTCCTTCCTCTTCTTGAACAAAGACCTCTTTCACAGATGATGTACTCCCTGATGAGGAAAACAGAGTATAATCTGGATCATGGCCTACATTACTGAATTTTTGTGAACTACCTAACTTGTGTTCGGTATATGGTCGATTTGAATGTAACAATTCACAAAAATATTTACCATTTTTTGTCATTATGTTCCTACTATCACACTCAGCATGTGGCATATGCTCATTCCTCTCAACTGATTCTGGAGGAGGTATAAACTTACTCTCAAGTGACAGGTCAGTATTCTGGGGATACTCCTCCTCTGTAGCACTGCAGTTGTACATTTGTTCATTAACATGTAACAGAAGATCTTCATCAATATCCGGTTTCACAAGCAGCTCTTCCTCTTCTTCTTTTTCACAATCACCACACTTGAAAGGACCCATTCTAACATGCTTCTGCTTTTTAATTGGTAAATAAATTTTCTTCAGAAACAGTTTATGACATTCTGCACACTTGAAGGATTTTTCTCGATGTCGCTTCAGGTGCTGATTAAGAATACTTCTCTGGGAAAATGACTTACCACATTCAGAGCAAGTAAATGGCTTCTCACCAGTATGAACTCTTGAGTGTTGCACTAAATAAACTTTCTTTTTGAATGCTTTATTACATTCTGGGCATATAAATGGTTTCTCATCACCATGAACTTTATCATGTTCTTTCAGGGCACCTCTCAAAGCAAAGGCTTTTCCACATTCAGAGCAAGCAAATGGCTTCTCTCCAGTATGTCTTTTCATATGCTGAACTAGGTTACCCTTCAGAGAAAATGCCTTCTTACACTGTGGACATTTGTGAGGTCTATCTCCAGTATGTATCCGCATGTGCTGACGTAGGTAGCTCTTCTTGAGAAAAAGTTTATCACATTCAGGACACTGATACGACTTCCTGTCAGTGTGCAACTTGACATGCTGAACAAGGTTACCTTTAAGGGAAAATGCTCGATCACAAAATGTACATTTAAAGGGTTTTTCGCCAGTATGAATCCTCATATGCTGATCAAGATATACTTTTTTATGGAATGCTTTGCTACAATCAGGGCAGCAGTAAGATTTCTGATCTGTGTGAAGCTGCATGTGTTTTGTGAGATTACCTTTTAGAGAAAATTCTTTTTCACAAATGGGACACTTATGAGGTCTCTCCCCAGTGTGAACTCTTATGTGCCGGGTAAAATCGGCTTTATTTGAGAATATTTTACTACACCTGCATACAAAATTTTTGCCATGAATAGATGGTAGCATCAAATCCTCTGGCTGTAAGGGATGAGGGATCGATAAATTCAACTGATTCTGAATAGCATATGCACTAGAAGGCATCATATCACTCATTATATCCAAGTAGATTCAAATCCGATAAAAGATCTTTTAACCTAATTCTTCTCCAAGACAAGTTTCTTCATTGCGTAAGTTCTTTCTGTGCATCAGGAATGAAGTCTTCATTTATTCAAATTCTTCTCTTCTCTTGTAATTGTGGATTTTCAAGTCTACCTTCATTCATGAGTATTTGGTGATTTTTTCCTTGCATCATTCACTTCCTGTAATAAAAAAAATTACTAATTAAAGTGTCAGGTAACTTACACTAATATAAGAGATGGACAAAGTGACTTATTTCTAGTTAAATCTGAAGTACGATAAAGATGCCTAAACTGTTGTTTCTTTACATCATAAGCTTTGGAGTAAAATGAACTATTTCTCTAAGAGAGACTAACTGATCCCTGTGAGCACCGGAGAAAGAGAGCATCTGTGCACTGGTGGGTCAAAAGGGTTTCTACATACACTAGGGTGTATCCACTAGAATTTCACACCCACTGATCATTCATGATAATGTTTCTGAGTCAGGCTGGAAAAAAAAAAAAAAAAAAAAAAAAAAAAAAAAAAAAAGGGGGGGGGGGGGGGGTCATCATTGTTTTGGGGTTCTTTATCATCTCTGTTACCTTCCTTTTTGTTGGCAACCTGTCTGTCAAATCATTGGGGTTTCACCATGACAAACTAATTTCATATCTTTTTATAATCCTCCCTTAACTCTATCATTACATTCATACTCTAGGCTCTGTTTGGGAAACTAAAATTCGTATGTTTTATTTCCTTTCCTCAGAACAATAATAAACATTACATATACATATACATATACAAAAAACTTCAATTCTTTAACACCTTAATTTTTCGACTTATTTAATGTTGTGCCCTTCTCTTGTTATCTTATTCTTAATGCTACAGTGACACAACAGAAAATGACTAAATATTACTGTAATATTCTAAAACAAATATCAGACATACCGTTAATGTTTTCTGTGGTAAATGACATTACATTTAGTTTCACGCCCAATCTTCTCTAAAGCTGAAATAACAAAATACACCTCCTAGTAATGACAGAGTATACAACAGCCGTGGAACATGGATCATTCTGTCACAAATCCCAATCTTCCATCTATACCCTAACATTAAAACATTAATATGGTCCCAATGGTCTATCTAACTATCTACCTATATCTCTGAAGCCTGTTCCCTCCTGAAACTCCAATCAAGGGGTGACCACGGCAAAAGTCTCTGGTGAAAACTTAAAACTTGTTTGTTAAACTGTACAGGCATAGATTTCCTAAATTTTGAATTTTCTGGATCACATCATCTTTGAAAAGTGTTTTATATACTGACGAAGGTTGCAAAAATTTTAATTGTTCCGTCTTTCTAAACAGAAGGTTTAGACTCTATTCAGCACTCCCATCTTAACTAAACTGTGAAACAAAGCTAACTTAAAAAAGTTATGAAACTGAAATAGAGCTACACTAAAATCTTTTATCAATAAGTCTAACATTAGATTTTTCACACAGAGATACAGTTTTCATACCTTAGGCATAGATGTGGGAACATACTTTCAGAAAACTTTAATTAAGAGCATTGAAACAGCATTCATGTCCACCAGTGTCTGGTCATCTCCTTATTTCAGCTTCTTTTTAGATAAATGAACAGAAACTTTTCAAAACTACGGATAGTTTCTTTTTCCACATGTGGACTTTCTAGACAGTCCATAACTACCAGAAATCCATTACTGCAAGCTCCCATTTCACATCCAGGTTATGTTCCTGGAAAACCCATCATGAAATTAGCAACCGTAATCCATTACATAAAGGAGGTTTGTTTGAAAGCAAAAATTTTCCATACCCAATTTTTCAGTATGAAATATATATGAAACATAGATGAACAAATTATCATACTTGCTCATCATTCACTCTTGACAGAATCTTATGAAAACTCACCAGAAAATGTGATAATGAGGGCCTGAGGTAGTGGCGGAATGGGATAGGTTTGCTGGAAGGCAGCAGGAGGTACACCAGGCTTGTTATGTTATCCTCTGAATTATATGAATCAGTAACTGTTGCAACTGAAGGTGAAGTTTTCCTATGCCTTTCGAAATATTGACACTATTTGGCATGCCTAATTCTTTCTCCATAAAGCTACCAGTTTTGATATGAATCATCTGATTTCTCCAAGTTCCATCACTGTGCTTCTCCAACACACTAGTTTAGCAATTAGGTTTGCTGTAACTGAGTGACCTTAGAAGAATGACCTAAGACCCATGGCTCTGACTACACTTATGAGTTTTTAGCCATTACCATACCGTTTAAGCACTTCTGATTTCACTGCTAGTAATAACCTTAAAAATAGTGACAAACTAAGATGAAAGCTAATCCTTGATGCAGTGTGCTTTCATTTACAAACTGACCACCAGAGAGTGGGATACAAACTGAAATATACAGTATTCTGCCAAGGGGTGGGATATGAATCATAAGTTATTTTGCTGTGACATTACTATCAAACTCATAACAAGCAAAGAAACACCTTAAAATATCCTGCACTATTTTATCAAGAGGAAATAAAACTCTACAGTAAACATCTGAAGGAGTTTCACTTCAAGTCTTCTGCAAGGCACTTACAATTCATATAACTAAATATTATTAACGGTACAGATCAGACATCTCTGGAAAAAAAAAAGCAGGAGCTATGGTCAACAGGTCAGCACTGTACATGTGACTGACTGCTTTTTGCTGCTAAAAGTGATAAGTGCATAGTGCACTTCAAGTGAATGATGTGAATCGGTATCCAAGAGGCACCACCTGCACCTCCACACCAACAATGTCATAGGCCTGGTCAGGATACTGTATTGTTGTTGTATCTCTAGAAATGAACATTCCCTATCCTAAGAGACATCTTAATGGTCAGAGGGTGAAATTCTTGTGGCGACCTCATATTATGAAGGTAAAACAGTGTTTTCACCTGCAAGTGTTCCCTCTCTCTCTCTTTCTGATACTCAAAGGGCTCAGCCGGGAGAAAAAGTGTATATCTTTATAAAATATGCATGTAATGAAAGACAAACAAATGTTCTTTGATTTCAGTGATGAATATCTTATTCGAATCCCAAATGTGTACCATATGCATTTAAAAATATTGGTATACCAAATTTCTGAGCCAGCCAACATGAAGCATGAAGGTAAGATTTTTACAGGTTTATGTGAAAAAGGTACAGGGAATGCTTCCCACCTTATGAGCACCTATGATATGACTTTGCAATGAGACAGGGCTAGCCTGTAGTGTTTAATGCATATGCTGCTTCTTTAACAATACAGTTTTGTTATTCTCTGCTATCATGCATACTGCATAAATTAATCTTGGGTTTAACATGAATTATCTTTACTCACTCTTCTTGTTAAGATTTTAATACTCACCCTGTAAAAATAAAAAAGGGTCTCTCTATCTTTTTAAAATGCTTAGTGCGATCTTGATGTATTTCATAGTATTCTTGAAGATTTATTCACTATGTTTCTTCCATATTGTGATGGTTTTAGTCCAAAAATTCTTTCTTTGATCTCTTCAGTTTGTTGCCATGAATAAATTTTCATCTATTTTTCTCTTTTATTCTATAGAATGTATAGCCAACAACAATACAAAACAACTATATTGAGTTTTGCTTCGTATACAGAGCATCCACATCACATAAAGCTTCACTTCATGAAGTTTCACTATAATTAAAGTTAATATATAAGACCCTTTGCCCTATCATAATGGACAATGTTTTTCTATAACGACTTTCATACATAAGGAAACATATGGGAACCTCATTCACTCACAATCATGGGGAGCAAAGGCACTGTACAAATGAAATGTCCTGAATTACAGATGCTTAATACACAGCAATATCATAAGTGTAGTTTAACAGCAATTCTATACCTGTACATGGTGTACAGCACTGCTTTCCTTTGACTTAAATGGGGGATGCACTCCTAAAAAAAATAGCAGGATCATTAAATCTGTGGTGGTTGAGCAGTCTCAGGACACACCAAACTATCCTAATTGCTGTGTTGCTACAGATCGCAAACTGGACTTACATCATCATACAATAAAAACTTAAGACTGTATCATCATTCTACAGCATTCTTAAGAAAAAAAAAGTTTAAATCCTTTGATTTTCACATTAATAAGTTAAAAAGAGTTAAAACTACTCAAAATCCATTACCAGAAAGGTAACATCAATAAAACCATAACATTAATTCAATAACTATCAAAGTTATAAATATCTTCGTTTATTTGGTAAAATAAAGCTTAAAGCAACTCTTAAACTAAAGGAACCAGATAGCATATTCAATAAAAGGGCACCCTATAAGACATTATTGTGAATTTCATAAACACATTTGTTTACACTTAGTAAGTGTAATGTATATAAGCATTGCCTCAATAGCCAAATGAATGGTAGGAATGTGTATAACAAGTGTAACCCACTGATCAGCTGTCACATGAATAACTGTTATCTTGTTACTGTACTACTAACAGTACAGTATGCCACCTCAAATGATTTGTTCTCGTTTCTAAATTGCTTGTTCCTCATTTCAGCAATGCACATAAACATATTTGTTAATATAAATCCAGTTATTATACATATGTTCATTTAGTATAAATCACTGTACACTACTGTACATAATTTATAAATATTCCTCATGAAATTATGGACCAATTGCGTGTTAACAATAACATTGCTGGTAGACGCAGGTATATATTTTGTGAATAAATGCAAAATGGTATTTTGCAAGCTTTAGATCAGAGAAACAGCAATGGGTCGTAACACTCACACTACATGAAATGACCTTGTGATTTTGAAAGATATTATCAATATGTTTTGATCAAATAATTCTATTCTGAAAATATATATTTCCATCTGACACAACATAAAAATGTCAGGTGTAAGTTTTGAATCATTGACCTGAAATTTAAGTGATATTCAAAAAATAATACCTGTCAGACCAGCTACAACCTGCCACACCAAGCAAAAAAACATAACTCTGATAAACTTATGACTGACCTTTCTTCTTAGTCTTGAGTAGAATTCATTAGATTTGCCAAGATTTGCTCTTGAATTCTGTGGTACTAGAGGTTTCAATGAAAACCTCTAATGCCCAATCTTCTATTAGTCCAGTTAGCCATGAATGCCTCACTTGAAGTTCATTTCTGGAAGTTAAGCAGCTAATATAAAAGGAGACTCTTAAAAAAAAAAAAAAAAAAAAAAAAAAAAAAAAAAAAAAAAACCAAGAAGGTTCCAGTAACCTTAGAAAAAACACTCTAAGAATATTGGAATTAGGACTTTCTGGCTCTGTCTTCTCGGTGGAAAACACTGGTGTTGCCTCCCTGTCACAACTCTCTCAACTAGTTAGCTGCTGCTCACTTATTTTGAGCCCACCTTCAGCTAATCATAGACCTCCACTGACAGCTCTGTTATTCGCAAGGTACAGGCATCATTGAAAAAGTGGTCACAGTTAGTAATGAGAAAGTATCAGGGAAACGTAGACTCCTTTACAGTGAAAAGTTCTTTGATGAAACCTAACTTCCAATGATGCATCCTCACCAAAGGTGACTTTTTACTTGCAATGCAACTTCAATCAGGTGGAGTCTAGTAACACTCAGTATATAAATAATATATATATGTAGAAACATGATACAAATTAAATAACAGTATATAAAAAGAAGAGAAGGGATACTAAACCAAGAGATGGAAAAAGCTGGTCTTGAGAGTAAGTGTAATAACTTTTTTGAGAGCAACTGGGGATGTCATCTCTTTGGTAGTTTGTGACTGGCCAAGGGTGGACCTAAAATGAGTAATTGGTTGCCTTATAACTGAAAAGAGGGTGATGGGTGAGGAAAATAGCATTTCCTTCCAGAGACACAAAGGGTTAAAAAGTCCTAACCTTGATATTCCATGATAACAGGACAAGATGCAAATGACAGAAAAAAATTTATATGAGGAAAAGTTTCTCCAAACATTAAATGAGTTCACTTTAAACACATTCAAATTTGTTTCTTAACACCAAATATTCAATATAAATGGAGAAATTCAAAGTTAAATGACTTGATGAGAACAAAGCAAGCACCTCATTTCAAAATTTTGCCCTGCATGTCTCTAGCACCCTTCAAATGCTACAGAAAGTACATGTCTGAGTAGTGAACAGGATAATAATTACTGATGTAAGAAAGCTGACCAGATAACACTCACTAAGTCTGTATGGTTAGCAGGTATGCAGAAATCTGGCAGGTATGTAGACCATTTGGTAGTTTGCCATACACCATCAAACTCCAATTAATTTTCAGTACTATACTTGCATAATTCCTTTGAAGAATGGAATTGAGAAATAAGACCATGACTTATTGTAAGACTGCTGTTTACAAATGCTGCATATTTAGAGTAATGCAGCCAAGATTACAAAACTTGATACTTAATCAACTTCACTGTTGGTGAAAATAACCAGAGTAATATGGACAATGTGTTTCTGCTTTCGCTCACTGATGACCCAAATGATTCACTATCCCACACATACCAATGCTCCACCTCATCTTACACGACACTCATTAATTGTCCAGTACACAACAAAACAAACCTGTTTGGTTAACATTCATTCGTGCTGATTTTGTACTGAATTATATTGCTTAATAATGATGATTTATTTGTGTCTGCTTTGTCAGTTAGTGAGAAACACAGTTCAGGGTAAAGTATTAGGTTGTAGATACGATCTGGCAAATATCTCTATTATAAATAATAAAATCATTTGCATAAATGCATTTGATCTGGATGCTATTTTCCAGGAATGTATCCCTTGTCTAGAGCTGGGGGAGACCTTACAATAAAATAATTCAAGAACAAATATACTAAAAATGTTAGTATATAATTTTCCACAAAAAACTTTGCCTTAAAAGTAAAAAATAATTAACTACTGAAATAGAAAATACAGACTTCATCTGATCATTAATTTCTCCTTAAGAATGTATAGGCAAGATGACATCCAGGGGCACTGCTCAGCACAACAGCTTCCAAGGACCTGACTAACTGGTTTCATTATCAATGACAGAAACAGTGCTGGGGTAAAACTGGGCTCCTTCCCATCTTTTGCATTTTTGTTCCCATCCACACTAATCTCCAACTTGATCTACTGAACCTCTTCAAACTGCACATATTAGGTAAAAAGATTACCATTCCACTATTTAGTCTTTTTTCCTGTTTCCTTACAAAAATTTCCCTTGATACTTTAGCTGTGATTTCAGTGCATTACACATGACAGCTAGAGAATGGATATGAACTAATGAGGTATTTTCTTTGTATGTTCCTGGTGCAACCTCAATTTTGTGGGACATGGCAAATGAGTATGAAAAAGAAAAGAGATTTTAGATGAAGAAATCTTGTCTCCTATGCACATGTATTTGTTACAAGATAAAAACCTGGCCTCTGCTTCAAACAGGATAGCTAAAAGGAAATACTAAAATCTTGAGCAATATTTTGAGCAATGCTACTGGATTTCTTGACACTTGAAAAAATACAACAGCCTAAGCTCTTGTTCACTCTAGTATAATAATAATAATAGTAATAATTATAAAAAAAAAATAATAATAATAATACTGAAAATAATAATAATACAATAAGTGATAACAATAAATAATCATTCTACCACATTTTTGATGATGAGTTTCTTCCCAAAAATTCTTTTATATGTCGTAATGCCTTCGGCATTAACATCAAGTATGCAAACCTGAAATATAGTGTATCTTTCACCAGAAATGTGAAAGGTATACCTAAAGAGAAGCTTATTTTAGTTACTCCAACCAAGAATTCATAATTCCTCTCAATAAACTTACCCAAATATGAGCCTTATGTATCTTACAGTACATTCCAGCAAGTATAAGCTACATCAATATAATCATCTATTACATCATATCTCCCAAAACTGGGAAGAAGTTTAATGAGAGGAACTGATGGGAAAAAAATGACAATAAACATACGTTTATTTTTGCGAAACTAACTCGTTAAATCTGGGAAGATTTCATTAACTGAAACAATGAAGACAAATGCTATTTAAGTAATGCTTGAATGTTACAAAAAAATTCAAGTTGCTGTATTGCATTTTATAGAAATTTTGTACAACTACCATACTCTGACAATATGAGATATTTGTAAAATGCTTGAAAAAATTAATAGTCAACCTGATTCTAATCCTGAAATTGCAAAGATTCATTGGAATTCTAGTTACTATTCTAATAAGTGTAAATATAATTACCCTATCATTACCAACCAAAACAAAACTAAATGCATTCTTACCAACCACTATGCTACTTATTGGTTTAAACATTGTAAAGGGATGATTCTAGGAAAATTGTTGAGAAAATATATCGTAATT
Organism: Panulirus argus; assembly: GCA_038088735.1. NCBI lineage: Eukaryota > Metazoa > Arthropoda > Malacostraca > Decapoda > Palinuridae > Panulirus > Panulirus argus. The sequence continues at coordinate 23,300 of JAYMFT010181188.1, forward strand.
TTACTTTAATTTCAAGGAAGCTTCTTTGCAACTGGTAACCTGTTCCTAATTTCTGCAGGCTTAGGAACCTGGATATCCGAGTTCACACTAGATCACATCATGTGCATTTAGTTTGGGTTCTGGACTTTAGATTACGTCAATTTTGGAAATAAAATGCGACAAACCACTCCTCTCGAATGACCAAATGAAGTATCAGACAAAACTGCTAATTCCTGCATGAACTCATCTCACCCAGTTCCTGAATCTGCAGAAATAGGAAATTGGTTACTGGTTCTGGTGACACACCCTAATTTCAACCCCTAATACTTCCCTTCCATATACAGCCCTCATCCATTTTGAAAGGCTACAGTGCATCAAAGGTTAAGCTGAAGTTTCTTTATTAAGGTATAGTTCCCTCAACACATTAATGATCTTGAGCATTGCGTGCGAGTAATTGGTGATGGATTAATACGAGATTATGGCTTGGCTATTGTGAGCAACTCCCTGGCAATGCTCCCCATTAACATTCTCAATACGTCTGACAGGAAAATACATTTGGTACGAGAAATGAAACAAACTTATCCTTGTATTTTCATGTGTCTGAAAATCATAGAATTAACGGCAATAAAGCGCGAAAAATGGCAAAAATTGGGGGAAAATACACATAACTAAAACCATGGTTAGCTTGTCCCCAGTATGAGGCCAAATCATCCGTGTAAAATAGAGATCATAACGCCCAAGGATTAGCAGTAGGGCCTTCTTGGAAGCCCGAAGCTCCCAGCCAGGAGAAAATATGACGAGAGAGTAAATCTATCGAGTACATCCCCCCCATAGCTGTGGCTCCCCCTGCGCGCGTCTCTTGTTTGGGTCTTGGGCTGACCCTGTGACACAGTCTTATTTTGCCTTATATATGGGTAATTACGGGTGATCATCTACACGACTGAGTTCCGGATGCCTTCTCTGAGATATAGATAATCACAATAGGTCTTACCTACTGGTATTCAGCCTCAGCTTCCCAAGGAATATTGAGGTTGTCAGAGAAGGAGTTTGGCGTCAATTTTCTCCACCATAATTGTTTAAATTTCCGCTCATTATGTTATTTACAATAACTGACTGAACTATGTACCTTCCAATTTTCAAGCTGATATTTAATGGAGAACATTTGGAATGACGTTAAAATATGGTGAATTAAAGAGAAATATCATAACAACGAATTTATTTCCCTCATAACATCTTCGCACAAGGCCACAGATGAGATTAATTAGGGTCGAAAATTGTTACATATTTTTTCTCATTGACTTTTATTGCCTTTATTGAGTAATATATGACCAATGGAAAAATTCACAGATGTTAACAAAATTGATGTGAGTCAGAGAAAATGGTGTCGCGAGAGATTAATGGGATACCTTTAATTTGTTACATTCGCGTTTCCACAGATATCTTTAATAATTCAAGCTACCATGTTGTGTTTCAAAGTGAGAATTCAAACCCGTAGGAGTCTTGGGTTTGATTAGGTCAAATAAAGATAAGTAATGAATAGGTACATTCTGTACTGGTCAACTGGGCTATATGCTATGGCTCACACTAAGTCCATGGAAGCACAATTCTCCAGTTGTAAAAAGAAATATATAAATAAATCATTGACGATATTCATACTGAGGAAGGTGCCTTCCGTCGTGACAATGGTGAAATGTAGATGGAAGCTCAAAAGCCAATGTATATATATATATATCTATTCTGTAAGGATTGTCACAACTGTACCATCGTTTAAAAAGCTGTTTTACTGAATTTGATATGTGAGCCAGCACAAATTAATTTGGTTCCTTATAATTTCACGATGATAATCATAAAACATAGCCTATAAAAGTATATATAAATTCAATTCAGACATCAATGGAAATCGTTCAGGACTGCAGGAAATGTAAGTCTAAAGACAATTATGCACTACAGATATTCATTATACTCCAAAAATTGTATCTTTTTTCATGAAAAAGTTGTCATATTAAACAATGGTCTATGGAAAAACATTAAAAAAAAATTCAAGTACGTTTTTCTTACCACCGAAAGAGACAAAGGTAAAAAACTTTAAAACCAGTTTCACACACAGTCACTCCTGATTTTAGAATTAATGGAAATATCTATGCATCAAAATCAAAAGAAATCATGTAATATATAATTAGAAGCTTTAGAAAATAATTTACTGATATCTTGATACAAGTCAACTCTACCGTTGCATTTCGACCAAAAAGACAGTATACAGATATCTTTGTTTACATAAGTACATAAATGATATATATCTACCAATATTTTAATAAGTGCTACATGAATAAGAACTCCTATATAATGTCATTTATTCTGACAATTTGAATCTTCAGATCATAATTGGGTTACATGAGAATTCCTATTTCCTTATTCTGAATCTGAATTTAAACTTCAGGGCGGCGTGCACCCAGCCTGGTCTGCGAGTCTTGCCAACAATCTCTTGAAAAAATATTTATTTAATCTGAATCTATCACGGATTAGCTCTTTCTGGTAAAGCTGAGGCGCGTGAAATATTTCTCATGTGGGTATGGAATAATATGGATCGAAGAGGAAGTACAGACATATAATACCTAATTAGTATCAGAAAAAAAATGATGACTCTCTCTCTCTCTCTCTCTCTCTTTTAAAATACTTCATTCATACACACACACACACACACACCCATATATA
>JAYMFT010181189.1:0-12047 GCA_038088735.1 Panulirus argus
AGGTAAGAGTGTAGTGAAGATAGAGTTAAAATGATGCTTAGTTCAAGGGCTCCCGAAAGAGTTTTGCGAAGATGAGGGTGTAGTGAAGATGAGCACTTAAAACCGAGAATGAACCTACTGAAGCTTGCTAAGCATAAGGGTATTGGGAAGATGGGGATGTAATAAAGAATGATTTATATTATAATATCTTATTTATGACTAGACTCGATCGCCATTTGCCGCGTTAGTGAGGTAGCTCCAGGAAACAGACGAGGAAAGACTAATCCACTCACACAGACACACACACACACACTCATATATATATATATATATATATATATATCCTGACACATACCTATACATATATACAAATGTACATATTCGTATTTGCTAGGTATTCTCTCCAATACTTACTTCTCTATCTTTGATTTATCACATTTGATGAATATCCTCATGAATTTAACCTTGACTTCATTTCCTACCTTGCCCAATGTGTGTGTGTGTGTGTGTGTAATATATATTACTTAACTTTATCCTCTTTTTGGTCTTAACGATACACCTACCTTTCGTAACCATATATTTTGTTCCAAACTATAATTTACTACATCTAGGATATATGTTAGAAGCAGTGGTTTTAACTAGAAATGACATCTCGGATATAAGACCATCTTATCAGACGATCATTTACTAAAGTAAAAAAAATTTGGTTTCATTTCAAGAAAGCAAAGCATCAGTCACACACCGATGGCAGCTTCCAAAGGCAAGGAGCGGGAAGCAGGGCGCGAATGTGTGGTTGGCGCGTATGTGGATGAAGGCGCCACCGGTGGATCAGTGATGGACAGCCCAAATGTGGTTGGTGGATCGTCTGTGCGCTCTGGATCTGTTTCCCTCCGGGAGGAAGACGCGACACATGTTCTCACAAATTTCAAAAAACAGAAATCAGTGGCCTTGTGGGCTTTGAGGAAAGTCCTCGACGAGCTTGATCAGTTGGTTGTACACCCGTTCTCTGTTGTGAGCCTGATACTCCCTCCGACGGCGAACCTGACTGTTGCCAGGTGTCGGATGAAGGAGGAATATGGCAAGGCTGCCAACATAAAATCTGCCAGGAACCGCAGTTCAGTCCAGGAGTCTCTTCAAGCCATTGGACAGTATCTGCAAGAAATGAAAAGCCTCCCTGACAACGGGGTGGCCTTGTATTTCGGTTCCTTGGTTAAGAATCCAGTCACGGATGAATCCTTTAGACTAAGGAAGAAGATCGAACCACATGTCCCTATACAGGATCTTGTATACAGCAGCGAATCTCGCTGTGTGACTGCCCCACTCTGGAAACTGGTAAATGCCCAAGACGCGCAAGTGGGGTACATAATCCTTGATGGATCTCAGGTGCTTATTGCCGTAGTCACTGACAAAAAGCCAGACATCAAGCATCGGGAGTCAGTGCTCCTTCCTCGCAAGCACGGCCGGGGAGGGCAATCAGCGGCACGATTCGCTCGCCTGAGGTAGGAGTGCCGTCATCAGTATCTGAAGAAGGTCGCAGACCTTTCAAAGGTATTCTTAATGTCCGACAACATAGCACAGGTGGGTGCTTTGGTTATAGCTGGCTCAGGATGCCTCAAAGACGACCTTGTAGGACTTCTTCATCCTTACTTGCAAAAGGTTCTGCAGAAGGTTGTCACTGTATCATACGGCGGACGGCAAGGCCTGTACGAGGCAATGAGGGCTACACGCGATTTGGCAAAAGATTTGATTCTCGAGAGACACAGGACACTGTTTCAGGAGTTTTTTGAAAACTTGATGACCTGTAAAGAAGACTTGGTAAGCTACGGTCAGGTGAGTGTGACGAAGGCAGTAGAAGCCGGGGCAGCTAGGTTGGTATTAGTGTGGGAAGAGTCTCCCTTTGTTGCATGGTTGACTCAGAACTGCATGGAATTTGGCACACAGATCGAGATCTTCAGTAACGTTATTACAGAAAGTAACATGACCGTCCAATCTTTCGATGGCGTGTGCGCCTTTCATCGGTTTTCTTTCGCCTCAGTCACTGACGATGAGGATGACCAGGTGGAGCTGGATGAAGTATACGAATGAGGTGGTATCGTCACCCTCTGGCGAGTGACGACAGGGTTTGTAACAAAGGAACTTTGAGGTACCTCCGGAACTGCACTCACATTTTATTAATGAAAAGGACATGTATTACAAAAAAAAAAAAAAAATCATTCTTCTTTAGTATTACATAGATTCTTTTAGGAAATTTACGCATATCTACTCCTCATAACATTAGTATAAAATTTTCTATCATCATTGTTGATCCTATTTCATTCTGAGACCTATCTTTTTTCAACATTTTTCTTTTTACCCTTATTCTCTCTAAGCGTTCCAAGGAGAGTCATGTCTAATTGATTGATTATTAACTGTAATATACGTTTCTTGACTTATTGTTATGCAATGAAAACTTGAAGAGAAAGGTCAAAAGAAGAATAATGTATGATCCTATCATCTCTGACTTTAGATCTCCAGCAACATTTATACCAAAAGGAAGTGATTGAATAATGAAAGGGACGATAGTTATTTCTGTGGACTTTTGTAAGTTCCTGAGTAAGTGCAAATCATAATTGTAAACTGTTGCTCAAATAAACAGAACAAAAACTGTCGCTCTTCCAGGGTATCAGTGACATCACGTGTTTGCCTCAGATTGTTGAGGACTGACATTGAATGGCTCCATAATTAGTAATTGATCCCTAGGGCTTAGGAAGAAGCAAATAGAGTCAGGGGTAATAGTAATATCTCAGGGCTTCTGAGGAAGCAGGAAGGGCCGTGAATAATGTTTCAGGGCTTCAAGGAAAGCAGGAAGAGTCAGGAATGGCATCTCGGGGCTTCAGGAGAAGCAAGAGCGTTCAGGGATACTACTGCTTCTTTCATACACGACCATTTTCTCGATCGTGATGGAGAACTCGCTGTATATTCTCACCAGCATAGCAACGCTGAATAAATCGGTACAAAATAACCAAAGGGTTTAACAACGATACACGCCCGAGATAAATGACCAGATACGAAACTTTTGCGTTGGGGTAGGAGACGGTGCAAAGACCTCAATGAGACGATTGCATGATATCTACCAAGGTATTCGGATCTGTAATCATATCCTAATCCAACCCTGATTTCCACTGACATTAAGACGGATACACTTCTACACTAAACCAACGTGTGTGGTATCTCTCTCTCTCTCTCTCTCTCTCTCTCTCTCTCTCTTTACTGGGGTGCAAAATCAGCTTTATGGAAGGGTTGGAACGTGATATTCGGGAAGAGCAGAATGTTCCGAATACGGAAATACGTATCACGGCGTTTTAAGAGAGTGGGAATGGTAGTCCGCCACATGCAAGCGGGGCCATCAATTCTCCTGCAGGTGTGTAAAATAATGAAATTAAAAAGAGAGTTGATGGAGAACACAGACAGAGAAGAAGAAGAAGAAGAAGAAGAAGAGGAAGAAGAAGTAGAAGAAGAAGGGAAAGAAGAAGGGAAAGAAGAAGAAGAAGAAGAGGAAAAACAAGAAGAATAAGAAGATGAGGAAAGAGAAAGAAGATGAAGAAGAAAGATGTCTCCCTTTTGTTCCTGTTCCTTTTATACCAATATACAGTCAGTTCCCTGCTGACCCTCTTTGGCTCTTATTCTGTAGCCTCATATTCTTCGTTACCTTTTTACATTCCTCTTTTGTCTCCGATTCCTTGGTCTTCTATTACCATAAGCCTCCAGCCCTTTAATCTGCCTCTATTCTCGGACTTTCTTCGGCCAAAACTCTACTCATCGGAAGAGCCGATATATGTTTTACCGGCAGGATTGGATGAAAGATTCATTTATTGCAGCTGATGATGTAAGGATGTGCACCTGTTCGTTGTTTTCACGTAGCTCTGTGACGTGTGGTTCCGTGTGGCATTGCGCGTGATGTGGTGGTTATGTGGCGTACTTGCCTGCGTTTGATTTTGAGGGGTATGGGTTTGATTTTGAGACGTGGGCGAGTGAGACGTGGTCATCCTTCTTTATGAAGGTTTTCCACACCCATTGACCTCTATGTGCTCTTGTACGATTCAAGAACATTCACATACATGATAAAAACAAAATACGCGTGACGATGGCACCGAACAACGTGTCCGAATATCCGGGTGCGTGTACCTTCCAGATTATACAATCCTATCAACAGCTTTAAAAGCTGTCCCGCCACCAATTAAGATTAGATTCCATGTGACTGATCATTTCATTCCTTTTCTACACAGTCCCAAATCTCATATAGTCGGTATTCAGAATAATAACCGTATATGCGTTAAGATGACACTTTTTCTTAATGGTTGAAGGCTCCAGTCACGGACTCTCAAAAGTCCACATCAAGGCCGGGTCTTAACTGAAATACAGAAAGAACTATGAAACGGAAAAAGAAAAGACAAGGGAGAGTACTTATGAATTCTTAAGAAAGTGAAAGACCTGTCTTTCCCGAATATCTCCATCCGCAAATGTAGACGTCTCAATACACAGTTTCCCATCGACAGCTCTGCAGTATTGCATCCGATCATGATTAAGCTCAGCGAGGTTAATTAACCATGTCATCCATTCTCACCCCACGTCCGAAAACTGGGGCAAATCAACGCGTCCGTAAAAGTCTGCGCCCCCCCCCCCAGCATTGCCACTTTACGCAAGACTGAATCGATTAAGCCCTTTGGGATAAGTTAAGTCGGCCCTGGCTCAGAAATGACTGACGTCGCTCTGCTTTAAGCCGACGTCGCGTTGCCATTCACATCGCTCCTTCACCAGTGCAAGTCAGAGGAGAGAGAGAGAGAGAGAGAGAGAGAGAGAGAGAGAGAGAGAGATTGGGGTCATCAACTTGAAAGCGACCACATAATTTTCTTCTTCCATTAATACAATGCTCTTTTTAAACATAAGCTCAGAGTCTTATACTTCAGTACCATTTAATGCACTTTATAACTACGTACATAAATGGGACCCCAGGGAACTCAAAAAAAAAAAAAGAAATATCCTTTTTACGTTACGATAACTAATCGGTTGCAAAATAATACTAAGTGAAGAACAAAAATCATGGGGAGAGGATTTACTTCTCGTTCCCAGCTTCTGTTCCGTTGAGATAGATCAAACATGATTTGTTCTGATTAGTTGAATTTATCATCGATAAAAATAAACGTGACACTTGTTTTTTGTAGGCTACATTTCCGCTCTTGAGACGTTTTCTGTCATTAAAGACAAAACGTGGTAGGTATTATAGAGATATAATGTCGCCCTTTTGCATTAAACGAGAGTGCAAATTAACACACATAAAAACACGTACACACACACACACACACACACCCACACACACACACACGGTAGAGAATGTTTAAGAGATGGGCCCCTAAAGTGTAAAAACCTCCTCCCCTTAAATTACAAAACAGGTAATTACACAAACACACTACGGAAAGAGAGAGAGAGAGAGAGAGAGAGAGAGAGAGAGAATCTTCGACCTTCCCCTACCTCCATGGTACTCACTCGGCTGACGGAGCGAAACAACAACTCGATATTTCCATCCATAGTTTACGTCCCTTAGATCTACACTGATCTTCACCTTACGTTCTGTAATCAATATTAATCCTTAGCTTAAGTTCTTTAATCTATATTGATCCTTAGCTTCCGTTCTTTAATCTATATTGATCCTTAGCTTACTTCTTTAATCTATAATGATGCTTAGGTTTCGTCCCTTAATCTATATTGATCCTTAGCTTAAGTTCTTTAATCTATATTGATCCTTAGGTTACGTCCCTTAATCTATATTGATCTTTACCTTACGGTCTGTAATCTATATTGATCCTATGCTTACGTTTTTTAATCTATATTGATCCTTAGGCTACGTTCTTTAATCTATATTGATCCTTAGCTTACGTTCTTTAATCTATATTGACCCTTAGGCTACGTTCTTTAATCTATATTGATCCTTAGCTTACGTTCTTTAATCTATATTGATGCTTAGCTTACGTTCTTTAATCTATACTGATCCCTAGTTTGCGTTACTTATCTACGTTAATCTTTAGTTTCAGTTCCCTCCTTCTCCTGGTCTACGTTTCTTTATCTATATGAATCCTTAGTTTAATTTTTCTTTATTCACAGAGGAATGACGTACATATCCTGTACCCGACTCCTTTCAGAGTGTTAGTCTTGTGCATAAAGTTCTCTTGTAGACTATAATGTGAGTATATTTCAGCACGGACTAACTAGGGATTTACATACGCTCCGTAAATGTGCAAGATGACGATAATCAAGACAAAACCAGCTTGGTCTATCTCAGTTTAAATCACATTTACGAATATATATCTCTACACTTTACTTACCACGGCAGATATGTTACTCGAGGTTTTAAAACCCCTCAGTCTTACTTTGGCCTCACAAGTATGGCTATTATGTCCTCTTAATCCCTTAGTGGGGAAAAAAAGATTATAATCTTAGACTCCCTCTCTTTCTTTGTTCGAGCTGCTTCGAACGGAAAAATAAAAAAAACTCTGAACAGAGGTCATTCCCGCTCACACTGGCGTCTCTTCCTTCTTCTTCTTCTTGCAACTCTCCCACGAACCATTTTCCTCGTGGGTGTGCACCTTCGGATGTATCTTCTTTTCCGCGGGATGAATTACGAGCACCCATGGCTCACTGGCCCGCCGAGAGTGTCCATGGGGCTTCGACCATCCACAAGCGAAGCATCAATACCTCGTAACGAATACCCGAGGCTTCAAAGGGAGCTCACGAACCCTTAATCTGACTCACTGAAGTTATGGATGGCGAATTTAATTCAAGATACCACACTTTAAGTGATTCATTTAGTGCCTTTAGAAAATCCCCAGAGGGCTGGCCAAAATGGAAGAACTCGAGTCTTCGCCGTGGCTGTGGACACAGTGTAGCCAAATAGCGGTGGCCACATACGCTGTGCAGTTTATAGGGTAATATTACATCCCTTGTGCTCCATTCTTGGGCGCAGTAAGCAGTCAGGCGTCTTATCACGTCCCGAGCTGATGTCTGTCCTCCGTCGGCGAGGTCAGAGGTCGCAGTCTGTTAGCCCTGTGTCTGTGTGTGTGTGTGTGTGTGTGTGGAGGAGGTGGTGGCAAGCTGGGGCCACACGCCGGAGTCGTATTCTAATCATCTGCTTTATGGGCGACTGTAGATGGCTCGTTAGTGTGACTTAATTCCTTGCAGCTTTGGTAAAAAAAAATTATATGGACTTAATGGTCAATGACTATAGCCCTATGTTGCAACCCGACTGACTATCTTCTTCCGCATCAATTATGAGACGAAAGTCATAATCTTTTTTCCATATAGAGCGTGTCCAGGCACCACCCTGTAATATATTTGTGGTTGGTACGAACCACCCAGGCTATTACAGCCAGGGTCCTTATCCACCTGGCTGAGTGTCATCCACAGCCCACTTGTCTCACACACACACACACACATACACACACACACACACACACACATATATACACCTGCCAAGCCTCTATTACTAAATTAGCAACAGCTTGTCCATCCTGAATATAAAAGCAATCTGCCAAGCCTCCTATTACAAAATTGGCAACAGCTCGTTTATCCCGAATACATAAAAGCCATCAGCCAAACCTTCTCGCAGGCAAAAACCAAGACCATGTTGCTAAGTGTAAAGGTAAATGACTCTTAAAAAAAAGAAAAAAGAAAAAAAAAAGAAAAAAGAAAGGGCACGAGGAGACCCACTTGACCAGCCCTCTCTATCAAAGTCCGTCTGTTATACATTCATGAAGCTTCTTGCTGATCCCCTCCACCCCTTTCAGAAAAGAAAGAAAGAGAAAAATAGAAAAAATCTTTGGTAACAGAAGAGAAAAGAATGTAAAACAGATTTCTTGCAATGCACCTCTTTATATAAGCGACGGGAGTGAAATATTAGTACATATTTCCTTCTGCATACGATATGAATACTGCAAGAGCCGCGGGTAAGGATGTGATTCAAACTAAGCATACAAAAATCCAGCCCTGAGGGAAGAACACAGGCAAGAAGAAACGTATCCCTCAGACACGTATGGCATCATAGTCATATAATGGTATACATCATCGGTCTCCAACAGCAGTATATGAATCCTGGTTTACTTATATCTATAGGTATCATATATCTTTCCTTTTTTCACAACTGTTCGCTTTTTTTTCCCGCCTTAGCGTGATGGACAAAAAAAAAAAAAAATCCTCGTTTGGCTTGCTTTCTGTTCTTTCTTTTGGAAAGTAATAATAAAGGAGGGAAGAATTTCTTTTTTTCCCCTATCCACGGTTGATATATACATAGACAGATAGATAGATAGATCGACGGATAGACAGATAGATAGATAGGTAGATAGATAGATAGACGGATAGGTAGATAGACTGATAGAGAGATAGAGAGATAGATAGAGAGATAGATAGATAGATAGACAGATAGATAGATATATAGATAGATATATGGATGAATAGACAGATTCATAGTTAGATAAATAAATAAATACGTAGAATTGTACATACATTTTGACCTATGAGTTGTACAGTATAATCACCATGATTATCAATTTCCATATTTTTCAGGCTAGGCTATTCTCCTCCTGGGTCTTTTAGACTTAACTCTTGCCAATTCCTATCCGCTCTAACATTTATAAGCTCATGATGACAGTGTCCGTCCAATCTGTGGCCCTTAGTCCACGGCATCATGGGGTGCTAAGAATCTCAGGGTTTCAGGCTGACTCTACTGCCAATGAGAGGAAGGGCTCCAGCAGTAGTAGTACCGGCCCCTCCCATGACTTTTCCTTCTCTGTGAGGCCTTCCTCTTTTTCTATTCACTATACCAATATTCGTGGTCTCTCTAGCAACCTCTCCTCAGCTGAATACCATCTATCTATTATTCTCTATCTTCTCATGTCTTCCCAATAACTATGACCTGGCACATTTCAAAAGGTAGGTCTCTCACTTTCTCCTGAATTCGTAAATACTTTCCTTTGTCTTTTCTTGTTCCGTTTCTTAATTCTATTTACATTTCAAAAGAGGCTCGGCCTCGATGTGGACTTCTGTCCGTGACAGGAGCCTTCAATATAAAAAAAAAAAGTAATACCATACATACGTTTAAAAATAGGTTTGAGAAATATCTTGCTGCATGTCCACGACTGACACCATGGGCATTTCCCTAGTTCCACGAAGAGTTTGCAGATTTTTCCTCTAAAAAGAGAAAAATCTATATGCCTTTTTACTCTTTCCACACAATCTTTGAGTTTCTAGTTTTACAAACAGTCTTGCATGGACCCAATGGTCTATTACCGTTTGAATTCCTTTGCATCACTCTCACTCAACAAAACATCAGCCATCATGAGCAACACAAAGAACACACACACAAGACATTTACTATTCACACAACGTACATTAACGCAAAGGAAGAAACAAACTAATTGCCCTCAGAACAGTAACTAGTACCAGGTTTGAACAAGATAGAGAATCCCTTTAGTAATCTCTATGAACAAATCGTTCTCTCCACCCTAAACTACTCCTCATCCGCATGATATATATCTTACAAATCTGCGAACCACACAGAATAATAGACCACCCAGAACAAATCACAGGCTGTCTAGCAACTACTAACACACAACGAGAGAGTAAAGTCTTTCCAATACACTTCGACCCCTACGTGTTCGGCATTCAGTTCTTTGCAGTAGCTCTCGACCTTCCTAACCAAATCACTTCATAGATAATTATCAACCTCCCAGTAGAAATAATTAGCTTACTCTCGCCTCACATTTAAGCAACATACGCGCACACACACTCACGCGCACGCACACACACGCACACACACACACGATGTTTTCATATAGTTCAAATCACCAAACAGACCATATGAATGTTTTAAGTCTTTTTATCAAACACCCAAAGAGTTTTCTTGACTGACCATGTTCAGTACAGCTTTAGTGTCTAGCATGTTTTATCACCACGCCATGAATTGCTCCTATGTTTCTTCACATTACCTATTCAGAATTTACAGCGAAACTAAAGTAAAAGAATTCCATCATCTTACGATAAATTGTCCTAAGTTATTACAATCATTTCATAACTCGGTCTTGTAACTTTTAACTTTTGCATAGACCTTTGCACTTACATCTTATTAACGCTAACTGCGCTGACTAAGCCTCACCCAGCAGTCCGTAATGTAATTACCCAAATGAGTGCCATAGTAATCACACTTAGTTGATTATGACACGGCCGGAGGTCGTTCCTGTGATGGGGCAGGAGGAGAGAAGTGCTCGCAAAGCTATCGTTGATTATAGCATTATGCTACAGGGTTCCTGTCGCCGCCGGGAAGTATGTTTGTACCGTTATGTAAACCATTGTACCGTCATGTAAATCAGGCGCCGGTTTCGACCTACTTTGCACGAGTGTAATCACTTCCTTTGATCGCGTGGGATGCGAGTGGGCGAGGAGAGTCACCTGAGCTCACTTCCTCATCCGTCACCACCGTTTACATCCATGACTGCCACCAGGCGCTGAGCATCATCACTACCAGCATAACGAACCGCCTCGCCACACACTCACCACCACTAACCACCACTACCACACCTACCCACCCACCACAAAACACATCCACCGCCACCACAACCCGCGCTATCACCGCCAACGCCACAGACACTATGCTTCTTCAACCATCCCTTTCCATTCGCCATGCTGCTGCTGCTGCTCTCTCTCTCTCTCTCTCTCTCTCAAACTGTCTCTCTATCAAACTGTCTCTCTATCAAACTGTCTCTCTATCAAACTGTCTCTCTATCAAACTGTCTCTCTATCTAACTGTCTATCTATCTAACTGTCTGTGGATCTCTCTCTCTAGCTCTCTCTGTATCCACTACGCGACTGGGTACTGAGAGGGATAGTGACGGCTGCGCAGTTAGCCAGCACTCCATGGCTGTCAAGTTTCATTCCTTTGGCCCCATTGATCTTGTGTTTTCTTTCTGACACACCCACACGTGGGCTCCTGGCATTAGGACCACAAACATACAGTCTCCCCATCTCACACACGATAACGCTCGACAGCAAGTAACTCACACGACTCGTTCTCCGTGATCCTAGATTTTCTTGCGATGAGGGCTATGCCCTAGCCCGCCTCTTGGCAAAGCCTCGTCATTAATACCCGTAACTACGCTTTCTTTCTCTCTCTCTCTCTTTCTCTGTTCTACAGTTATCATTTCGGCTTCTGCCCCCATCAGCTGTAAGCACGTGCCCCACTCACGAAGATCTGAGCCTGCAGCAAAGGGATGGCTGCTTCTTCCTACAGTTTTTTGGGGAAGACCAGTCACACGAGGATTCACCGTTATGATATCTTTTCTCCTCCCAAAGCTGGAATGTGGAATTCTCTCTCCCTTCTGTCGCCTTTTCCTCATCTTATATGCCCTTTTCATCTTCAGGATCGGCGTCTATAAACAGCTAAAGAGTTCATATCAATCCCTATTTTCTTTGTGTGTGTTTTTTGCTGCATGATTTCTGCTGGGTATAGATTTGCCTCGCCATGTCAGCTACGGTTAGATAAAAAAAGAGAGAGAGATAACTAAACACACAACCAGCCACACTGCCGCGCCACCAAACACCTTCACCACATCTATGGAAAAAAAAGGGAACTTAGTAGTCACACCCATGGCACCTTCCTTCCACCGTCTCAGAACTGGGAAGAAATGAGAAATCCTCACCACGTCGGTCGTGCTAAAGAGAACACCAGCACAGCTACAGGCTTACTGTAATGTAGAGAGTTAAGAAGACTGAAGCCGTGTTGACTCGTGGTAATGTAGTCTTATCATTCCGGGCATCATGTTAATTCCCTTAATGAAATTTCCTTACAGCATATGCATGCGAAGACATGCGAGACTAAGTATGCACGAGCAATGTTCTCAAACAGAGGAAGATAAGTGCATACGTATACAAGCGCGAGAGAGCGTGCACACACACACACACAAACACACACACACACACACGTGTGTATAATATATATATATATATATATATATATATATATATATATATATATAGAGAGAGAGAGA
>JAYMFT010181200.1:0-12047 GCA_038088735.1 Panulirus argus
GCCTCCCCCCCCCCCCCCCCGGGAGTGACTATTGTGGCTCCCCTGGTGGTAGTTGCCGTCAACTGCGGCCGAGGAGGGTTCCCTCCTTTAATGTATTGGCAGGTGCTTGTAATTTTTTTCTGAATGTTTTGAGAGAGAGAGAGAGAGAGAGAGAAGAGAGAGACAGAGAGAGAGAGAGAGAGAGAGAGAGAGAGAGAGAGAGAGGCAGACAGACAGACAGAGACAGACAGACAGACAGAGACGGAGGTGGGGGACCTGGGACGGTATATGTAAATGCAATAGCCTCAGCCTTCGGGTCACGTGTTGCCTAACCCGGTGTTCATTTTCCCGGGCGACTGGGCATTGTGGTCCTGTGGTTTTGTGATGTTTACCTTCCTGCCGCGTTGGGTACGGCCGCGGCTGGACGTAGATGTACTACTTCTCGACGCCCAGTAGGTCGAAATCGGTCGTTGTTGGCGAGGTAGAGGAGGCGGAGAACTGTCGTGCACGTTTGGAGGATGAGGGGGTGGGGAGGGGGGGGGGAAAGTAGAAAACGCGTAGGGAGATGGTTTATGCGTTGGAGGGTCAGAGGGGCCCGTGTAAATATATGATCCTTGCTGATCGGAAACCGATACCCGACTGCTCTCATCTGACAGCCAGGCACCCCTCCCCCCACCTTCCCCCCTCTCTTGTTGGGGAGCCGGCCAACCCCAACCACCACCCCCTCCCGCTCCCCCTCTCCCCTTATTGACGTGTGTGTGTGTGTGTGAACTAGATTCGTTTAAAATACATTATCAAGTCTTAACTGGTTGCACTCGCTTGATTATCCCACTGTAGCCTTCATTAAGATGACTTAGTTAAATAAAAAAAAGCTTTAAGATGACTTAGCTAAATAAAAAAAAAAAGCTTTGATAACTGACTTTCTCGTGGTGTACGGTACGTCGTGTAGTTATTAATTGCTCTAGTGTAGAATATAATCCTAAGAATTTTGGAGTAATGGTTGAGAAAGAGAGACGGTATATCGTCAGCCCATTCTTTTAAAAAGTTGAAATTTTTTGTTAATTGTAGCAGGGTCCTAATGACTCGAGGGAATCAAGATGAGATCTCATTAAGAATGAGAGAAGTTCCTGGAGATTCTGATGTTTTATTTTGCAGGGGGAGAAAGTTGTAAAGACGTGTATGAGACAGGAAGCCAATATTAGAATACAAAAAGGTAGAAAGTGATGGACGTGGTGACTCTTGTTTGGTATTAAATATGCACCAAGACAGACCATTGCGGACCATGACAGACCAATACGGACCATGACAGACCAACACAGACAATGACAGACCAACATGGTAGCCACAGCGAGGTCTTAACTTAAGTGCACTACAGAATTATCAAAGTAGAATTGAGTTTGTGTTATCAAAAGAGGCAACATGATAGTTTATTCCCAGATCCAGCTGTGGGGGTTACAAGACCTCCCAAACCAAAGTAAGGTATAAGTAAGGTAAGGTAAGGTCCCAGACCCAGCTATGAGGGTAGAAGACCTCCCAAATCATCGTTAAGGTATACGTAAGGTCCCACGTAAGGTCCCAGACCCAGCTGCGGGGGTAGGAGACCTCCCAAACCCTCGTAAGGTGTTGCAAGGTCCCAGACCCAGCTGTGCAGGGGAGGCAGAAGATCTCCCAAACCAACGTAAGGTATACGTAAGGTAAGGCAAGGTCCCAGACCCAGCTGTGCCAGAAGAATGTACATGTAACATCCACCCATGCCAGTAAACATTTAACCTTGGCATCTCTTGCAGTATTTGTGTCTTTCGTAGGCGGGTGACTTTCACTACGCAATTTTAGTAATGGAATAGTGTGTGTGTGGGGGGGGGGGGGGGGAAGGCAGATACTCCCGGATATAAGCTGGCGTGGTTGTGAAATAATTTACGAGAGTGTGACATAAAAATGACATGATAAATACATTTGCCTCTGTGTGTGTGTGTGTGTGTGTGTGTGTGTGTGTGGCACACTGACCCCTGGCAGCGGACGTGGAGGGATGAGCAGAACTAATTAAGCACCACATAGGTGGACGGTGTTGAGGAGACACAGGATGATTAGCACATGAAAGAGAGGGACCCCAGTATATATACAATTAGGCTCCAAAGTCCGGACTCGCATACAGGATTCGGTATTCATTCTGAGTTCGGTAGGCGTTCAGATTGCGCGACAGAAGCCTGCACATATACACAGCGAATAGTGATATATATATATATATATATATATATACATATATATATATATATATATATATATGAAAATAAAACACCAACATAACCTACCTTAAAGTTCCTAACCTTAAACTAAGAGTAACTCACCTTAAGCTAAACGCATCCCACTTACCTTAAAACTAACGCATCCTACCTTAAACCAAAGTGTCCTACCTTAAAACTTTCCAAGGCTGCGGTAAAGCTTGTTTTTTTTTTTTTTCCCTTGCCCTGTCTGCTCTGGTCCAAGTTAATCAGCCTGACATATGCTAATTAAGGCCTCCGGTAAAGGGAAACACTCGTGATGTCAGCCGGGCTGGATTGGTCCACATTTTACCCAGCACTGTTAACGGGACACCGTTGTAGCGCGTATCGACTGGCGGGTCGCCCGTTTCAAAGCATGCTCGGGTCTGTTGGCACCAGAGATGGTCAGGTTGAATCAGCCTTGCGCACGTGCTGTACGCCTTATGAGCTCAGACTGATCAACCTTTCTGTACATCTGAGGGCACATTGATCTCCCTTGCTGTACTGTGCGCCTGAGGAACGTATAGTAGTCCCCCCTTCTGTACATCCTGAGATATTAAAAGTTATTCTTCTTTGCTGTACAGTTCAAGAGCGTTTAAGATAATCACTCTCTCCCATACGCCCAGAGAACATAGAGGTTAATCCCCTGGCTAATGTTTTTTTTTTCCTGGATATCTTGTATTTTTGAATTTATTTCCTACCTCTCAATAGACTTAGCTTCGATTCTGTTATTATTTAGGCAGAAACCGGTACAGTACTGGGGACAAAAAAAGGAAAGTTTTGTGAAGGGGCGATACGTGCGTATAGAGAGAGAGAGAGAGAGAGAGAGAGAGAGAGAGAGAGAGAGAGAGAGAGAGAGAGAAAAGCGCCCTCTCCAAGCATTTTGACCTTGGCGTGGAATCCGGGATATGGGTCAGGCAATATTGGGTCACGGTGGATAGTGGTGATGATTCAATCCTTTTTTTTTGGGGGTGGGTGGGTGGGTGGTGGGTACGACCCGTGAACACGGCGTAACGACCCTTGGGTAAGATGGTTAACGCCTCTTGACCACGACGGTACGACCCCCTTCCCCCCCCCGAACACGACGGGACGACCCTTTTAGGCATGGTGGGTAAGGCCCTTGACCTGACCTTTAAGGGCTTGGGTCAAAATTACGTTGGTGAGAACGCGAAGAGGGGCCGTCGGCAGGCACTGTCCACGGGACAGGAATTCGTCGGAAAAAGGGCGCTAGTGACAGGTTTTTACTTATTGTCACTTCGTAAAACGTTCAAATATTCATTTTTTTTTTCTCCTCTCTCCCCCAGCGTGATAAATTGGGATGTTGTTGGGAGAAGAGAATAATTAGAGAGCACGGGTAATTACTGCGGTGGTGATTAATGACAGCGGCCGGGGGGGCGGTGGAACGTGGTTGGTGATGGGGGTGGGTTTGGAGGCTGTGGGAAAAGGGAACGCGGTTGAGTAGTGACCCCAAGTCCGTTTTCGCTGGAATCGTCGGGAGATATTTTTTCGGAGCCCGGAGTAGTTAGAGTACATGGGAAGGTGACAGAAGACCTGATGGTCCGTGATGAGGTTATCTGCTGGAGGACAGTACGTGGGGAGGACAGGTGACAGAAGACCTGATGGTCTGTGAAGAGGTTATCTGCTGGAGGACAGTACATGGACCCTCCAGGCTCCTCTCCAGCCACCTTATAACTGGAAAGTTAAACTACAGAAAAAAAATGACGATAGGAATTACTCGTATTGCCGGTCTGAAAGCGCCGCCCGCCGGCGGTAGTGGGTATTGGTACTACAATCGAAAAAACGACTCTTAGTTTCTGGCATTTTTTCCTTCTTGGGTGGCAACACTGACCTGGCCACATTGCGTCTTTCTCTGACCTGCCCACATTTTCTGTACGTCTTTCACATGGCCACATCTTGTTTTTCACTGAGTATGATCACGTTTTCTCTACGTCTTTCCCCGACCACATTTTCTTTACTTCACACATTGTGTTTACTGCGTCTTCCCCTGACCGTGGCCACATTTTCTTTACTGGGTCTTCCCCTGACCGTGGCCACATTTTCTTTACTGGGTCTTCCCCTGACCGTGGCCACATTTTCTTTACTGCGTCTTTCGCTGAAGACGACCACACGTTTTCTCCACCGCGCCTTTCCCAGCATTTCCCCAACGTTGTGGCCTGGTTGGACAGGAGACCTCTCGACCCCCCACGGCCGCGTTGACCGGCCTTTACTTCCTGTTCCACCTCCTCTACCACCCTCCACCGCCTCTCCATCCACGTCTTCCACATCTCCCCTCCACCAGGGCGCCCTGCCAGAGATGCATCAGGATTAATCCTCTTAACGTCGTCTTTGGCTCCGTCCGATAGTAAATCAATACCGGGTCTCCTGATATCTCTTGCCAGCCCCCTGTATAGGCCAGGGTTTTTCGGGCAGCAGAGCCTCTCTCCCCCCCCCTCCCCCTCCCCTATTTGGCCTCCCTACTTTCTTTTCTCTCTTCCCCCCAGCGAGCATTTTTTTTTTTCGGGCATTTTTGAATGGCATTTTGAGGCTTGGCAGTGGTTCCCTTGGGTGTCAGGATTCAGATCCGACATTTTCCTTTTTTTTTTTTTTTCTATGAGACTTAAGTTTATTTCAAAGTTTGGAGTGAAGTCGAAATTTTTTGGAGGGGCTTCAGAAGAGCATTTTAGGTCTTAAGAGAAATTAGAATGAGACATGACATATTTTTTTTTTAAGGCTTAGGAGTGGCATTTTAGGGCTTGATAATGCTTCTTTGGGAACTCTGAATGAAATTAGACATTTTAAAGGCTTTTGAAATATATTTTGAATGGTATCCGTTTCTCATGTTTTTTTTTTTTTCGGAATTCCATAATAATTTTTCGATTGACATTATGGGCTCCCCGGTGGATTTTAAGATATTTTGCAATTATTATTTGGAAGGCTTGGAAGTGTTGGGGGTCTTATGGAATTACAAGTAGTTGTAAATATCTTATTCTGATCTGTTGTGAGGGATATTTTGGGCTAATATTCTATCATAGCTTTGCGTAGTTCACAACAAGACTGGAGAATTAGTACGGGAATAGTACATCTGATTTATGCTAGAAGGTATACTAATCATTACGAACAGTACGTAAAAATTATATTCGATTCTTTCAGAATGATAATGAGGTCTTGGTCTCGAGAGACGTTTGGATAAGTCTTTTCAAGGTGACGTTTGGTTTTCATGGAATAGTGCGAAGGGGGGATGGGGGGAGGGAAGTTGTCCCGAGACTTCCAAACGCTCGGTAACAAAGTGTAGAGACTTTTCATAAATAAGTTTGCGAGAGTTTCTGAAGGACATTTACATAGTGAGGAGTCTCTCTCTCACACACACACACACACACACACACGGGGTGGGCTGAAGTGTGTATCATAAAAGGTGTGAGATACAGAGGGTGGGGGGAGGGGGGAGGGGAGGGAGGTCGTGATGGTGGACGCCTCTGTCTTATGCTCACCCCGGGAGAAAACGATGGTTGACAGGGGCGTAATGGCGGGGAGAGGGGGGAGGTTTATTCTCCCTATTTCGGGTACTGCGGTAAGGGGAGGATGTCGCTTCGTATGTCCCCTCCCTCCTTACCCAGGCCAGGGACCATACCTTACCTTACATATACGTTGCGATGGTTTCGGAGGAGGTCTTCTGCCCACCCACAGCTGGGTCTGGGGCCTTACCTTACCTTACATTGGTTTGGGAGGTCTTCTACACCTCCCCCACAGCTAGGTCTGGGACCAAACCATCGTGTTGTTCCTCCGTTCACTCTGGCTGTTAGAGGCCGCAGCCTGCGTGCTTCTCAAGGAGGGCATTGGTTAAGTTTATTTCTCGAGTCGGGACAGGAAGGAGGCCGTGCTTGGATAGTTGTAGAATATGAGGGACAGCAAACTCAGCATTTGCTTTTGAGAAGTCAGAGAAATGATTGTAGCAAGAGACCTGGGTACCGACAGTATCTGCATACTGACGCTGCCTTTAGGTCGGGTCAGTGCCTGGGCTGTGACAGTGCCAGTAGGTCGGTATACAAACTGTTACTCTGCCTGGACCGTGACAGTGCCTGAAGGGTAGTGTGAGTGACCACTTCCCGGTTGGTGGCCTTGTGGAGTGAGGGAGGGGAAGGGGGTGGTACGCCACCACCCGGGTTGGCACAGACGGGACATCGTCCCCTCTGAAGCATCTCCTTGGGGGAGCACTGCCGTCATCCCGACCTCGCTCTCTTCCTCGTCGTCTCGCATTTTCTAGAAGTGTTATCGCTCAAGTCAGAAAATGGAAGATGGTTGGCGTGGAAGAGCCTGGTTGAGGAGGCTTCTGTTGCCTAGGCATGTGGAAGGGGTTCAGGTCAACTATCGGCTTTATGACCCCAAGGGTTTACTAAACTGTAATTAATTAAGCTGGAGCGGTAGCTCGGTGTGTGTGTGTGTGAGAGAGAGAGAGCCTCCTTGCTATGACCTGTTCCTGTAACATGGGGAGGGAGTCTTTTGGCACTCGTGGGGCCCCATCTCTTGGATTTTCTTTACGTACGCTTAGATTTTGTCATTAGACAGGCCAAACGCGTAGCGCTCACCGCAGGAAAACATTTAAGAGTTAAGAATGTAGAATGCGTTATGTTGTGGGGTGGTACGTGTAAGGCGGAGACTGTGTGTGTGTGTGTGTGTGTGTGTTTGTGAGTGTGTATACTAAATGCCAGCAACCCACGTGCGTACACGTGTTTATGCAAAGCGGAAAGTAAAGACAGGGACCTGGCCCCGCGACAGGGAGCTTGACAGCCACTGCAGTGCTGGCCCACTGCGCAGCCGTCACTGACACTCAGGTGGGTAGTACCTACCTGGTCGGTCGACTGCCTAACCACCTAGTCCCTACTTAGCGACCCACTTGGACAGCTTGCAGGCATTTGAACACCCAGACGCCACGACACGAAGCTAAGGAAAATGAGATGTGAAGAAGTAGTTTCATAGTGTGATAATAGTAGACGAATGGAATAAACTGAATCGTGAGATGGTTGATGTGGACAGGACACAGAAGTTTGGAAAGCCCTACGACGAGGAAAGTTCGAGAGACAAGACGCGGAAGCTATGTAGGCGACCTCTCCCCCTTTCGTCCTCTTCCTGTAAATCCTCCGCACGCACACCTGCGTCGGGTGGCCCGTGTCTCGGACAGGCCCCCCCTTCCGTGACGTAAGGTAACGGGGCCTCTGCTGACCTATTGGACTGTCGCAGCGCCCGCTCGCCAGTTCGTTAACCGGGAGCGACGGTGCCCCCCGTCGCTGGTGGCCGCTCGCGGCGGGGGAGATAACCAGCTGTTTTGGGGTGGGTGGATGGGGTGGTGGTGGTGGTGGCGGCTGTGGCGTCGTCGTTAATGTCGAGCGAGGTCGGGAGGTGTCGTTAACTTGACTTGTTTCTCGCTTCAGCGTAAAGGTTGGCTTTGGGGGGAGATGGGGCGGGGGGTCCAGAACCCTGTGTTGAACCTCTTTTCCCGCCGGTAATTCTTCGCTCCTCCTGACCCACGACGGCGCGACCCTTGAAGCACGACCCTGTGACCTCTGGGTATGGTGGTCGGGCGCCCCCCCCCCCCTTTTTTTTTTTTTTTGACCTGGTACAGGTCGTAATGAGAGGCCGTGCTCAAAGGGTCGTCCCGTCGTGCTCAAGGGTCGTATACCGTCCCGTTCAAAGGGTCGTATAACGTCGTGCTCATGGGTCGTATACCGTCCTGTTCAAAGGGTCGTATACCGTCGTACTCAAGGTGTCGTATACCGTCGTGCTCAAGGTGTAGTACGGTCGTGCTCAAGGGTCGTATACCGTCGTGGTCAAGGGTTCTAAGAAATGAATTACCCCTACATGAAAGAGATTATACTGTGAATATTGAAAATTGATTAGACTCAGGTTGGAATATCAGGATACCGGATGCCTTAAGTCAGTTATCACTCCCCTTTATCTCAAAAAAATTATTGTTTGTGTAGTTGAAGAACAGAGAGCTTGATAACAACTTTTCTTTTTTATGGTATGAAACTTGCAACGCCAGTGGCTAAGTTTTGCTCGGCTTGTGCTGTTGGAGGTCTTCTAATAAGGCTTCTCACCTGCGTGTGTTGTTGGAGAGCTAGCCACACACACAGGGCTTCTCACCTGTGTGTTTGTTGTTGGAGGGGCCCCACGCAAGGCTTCTCACCTGTTCGTGTTGTTGGAGAGCCACCCGGAAAAGGCTTCTCACCTGTGTGTATGTTTTTGGAGGTCTCCTCAGCGAGGCTTCTCACCAGTGTGTGTTGTTATAGGGCCGGCCCGCCACCCCCTCTACACGGGGCTTCTCACCAGTGTATGTTGTTGGCCACTAAGCTCGTCCCCTCCTCCTTAAATCTTCAATCTATCTAAACATTGTTTGTCGGAGGTGTTGTTGGAGGATTATCCCCACACCCCCCCCCCTCCGCCCCACACACACACACACACACACACACACACACGAGGCGTCTCACCAGTTTGTGTTGGCGACTAGGTCTCCTCCACCCCAACACACTAACAGCGTTCTGGCTAATCGCGTTCCTTTCTCCCATAATCTATATTGGGTACAGTAATCGGATTGTTGCCACTGCGGCCTCGTACTGAACTCACGCCGTAATCAAAATGGCCACCAAATTGAAGGTAAATGGGTTGGTGGTTTAGGGGCTGCTCCTCCACCACCCGGGAGTTGATGGTTGAGGGGGAGAGACAGAGAGAGAGAGAGAGTCGACGAGTGTGCGGGGGGAGTAGCTTGACTGCTGCCACGTGTTGGGTGGGGGAGGCTATTTTTAAAGGGGGCGAGGGGAGGAAGGATGTGGTGTTTGTCTGTCCCCGATGGATGGATGGAAAGGGTGGAGGAGAGGGTGGGGAGGGGAGGATTTAAAGTAGATAACAGTGATGGGCAGAGGGAGAGTGGGGTGGATTGGAGGGGAGGGGAGTTGATTGTTGAGAGGGGGGGGAAGATTGAGTCTTTGTGTAAACAGATGGGTGATATTGGGTTGAAAGGCAGTCAGGAATTAGTTATTGTAGGGAGAGAGAGAGAGAGAGAGAGATTGCTGAATGCTTGAGGAAGTATAGATAAAGTTAGAGAGAATAAGAGAGAGAGAGAGAGAGAGAGAGACAGACAGACAGACAGCAGTGTTGATGGGGAGTTGAAGCGAGACAGAGAAAGAATTAACTGACGTACTCAAATTGATCCTCACTTTATCTAATTAACCTCTCGATACTAATTAGCCCTCGTGTGCTGTGTACGTAATTAGCATCTGTGCTTCTACTTTCTGTGTGGTTTTTTATGCCGTGGCTTCCGTGAACCTTACGCAGTATTCATACAACGCGTGTGTATAGGTACTGTATGACCCGTTGTATCGTAAACTTAATGTTATGGAAATCAAAATTTCTTTTGACGGGAATGAACCCGAGTATGTGCTTATGATTTGTCTGTGTGTTGCGTGTGTTTAGTGTGAGGATTGGTGGGGGGGGGGGAGGGGGGGCGGGGCTGTGACGAACACCCCCCCCTCTCTCTCTCTCTCTCTCTCTCTCTCTCTCTCTCTCTCTCCTCTTCTCTTCCCTCCCCCTCTCCCCTCTCCCCCCTCCCAGGTGATGAGGGGGGGGAGGGGGGGTGGTGTCGTCAATCTTCACCCCAGTGTGATATTGTCGTGGAGTGTGAGTCTGTCCGTCAAGAATTTTGTTCACTTGAAGACATACTAAAAAAAAAAAAAAGAAAAATCTTTTAGTTTTAGTATGACAGCGAATAATGTCAAACTTGAATAACCCTTCTAATGATAACAGAGTTTTGAAGATGAAGTGAACATAGAAAAAAAAAAAAGGTAACGTTTTTATTGATTGGATTTAGAATACAAGTAAAGGGAAAAAATACTTCGTGTTTGGACGATCGGTGGAACATACTGTAATTCACGTCACATACACGAATGTTGAATATGTATACTGTATAGGTAGATAGACAGATGGATACTTACGTAGATACGTAGGTTGACAGATACATACAAAGGTTGATAGATAGATAGATACGTAGATGAATAAATAGATAAATTGGTTGATAGATAGATAGATTAATTGATAGATAGATAGATAGATAGATAGATAGATTGATGGATAGATACATACATACTTGCATTGATAAATACATAAATAAGTTGACAGAAAAATCAATAAATGCATAGATAGACACATGGATAGATAGATAAATACATGCATAGATAGGTGGATAGATAGATAGATAGACAGATACATAGATAGATACGTAGATAAATAAATAAATAAATAGGTTGATAGATAGATAGATGGATTAATTGATAGATAGATAGATAGATAGATAGATTGATGGATAGATAGATACATACTGGCATAGATAAATACATAAATAAGTTGACAGGAAAATCAATAAATAGATAGATAGATACATGGATAGATAGATAAATACATACATAGATAGGTGGATAGATAGATAGATAGACAGACAGATAGATAGACAAGCCACGATACAGCAGGATGGTCTTCCGTCAGACTGAGAGAGACCCTGGAAGACCACGTCAGCTCCGTGGTGGTCGGTCGCCGGTACGAGGCCCTCTCTGCCGCCCCTCGAAGCCGCACCCAGAGCAGGATCAGCCGCAGCCGCAGCCGCGCCTCTTCCGCGGCCCGGGCCACCTCCTGCCGCAGCCTGGCGCCCTCCTCCGCCGCCCCGGACGGGGGAGGGGAGGAGGCGATGGCCATGGCCACCACAGCCACCACCACCACAGCCACCACGGGCCACATGGCCATCTCCTCCGCCCTGACGGCCATCTCTCCCCTTGTGGTGCGGAGGTGTGGTAGGAGCCACGCTGTGGTCGAGGTAAGGGGGGGGAGGGGTGGTGGTGGTGCGGGGCACCACCACCTGTGGTCCGTTTTGTACGCCAGCTGTGGTCTGTGTCTCGTCCACCAACTGTGGTCCGTCTTGTTCACCAGCTGTGGTCCGTCTTGTCCACCAGCTGTGGTCTGTGTCTCGTCCACCAGCTGTGGTCCGTCTTGTCCAACAGCTGTGGTCCGTCTTGTTTACAAGCTGTGGTCCGTCTTGTCCACCAGCTGTGGTCTGTCTCGTCCACCAGCTGTGGTCCGTCTTGTCCAACAGCTGTGGTCCGTCTTGTTCACAAGCTGTGGTCCGTCTTGTCCAACAGCTGTGGTCCGTCTTGTTCACAAGCTGTGGTCCGTCTTGTTCACAGGCTGTGGTCCGTCTTGTTCACAAGCTGTGGTCCGTCTTGTTCACCAGCTCTAAATGTCTGTGTGCGTGTGTGTGTGAATTGTATGTGTGAATTGTGTGTGTGTGCGTGTGTGTGTGTGTGTGTGTGTGTAAGTGCGTGTGTGTGTATGTGTGTGTGTGTGTTTTGTGCGTGTGTGTGTGAATTGTGTGTGTATATGTGTGTGTGTGTGTGTGTGTAACTTATACAATCCTAACAAGCTAATTCGAGTTAATAAACTCTCAAACTAAAACTTCTTCACTGACTTACTATTTGCCATTCTGTACATGACGCATACGCGTGGACCAGTCGTCAGCGAGCGTCTCAGGGCTACGTGGAATGTCTTGTCTTGCCCCCCAAGGAGCGAGGCAGATTATTCCCTCCCGCGTGTCATTTCAGCTCTTTAATTAGGGCGGAGGTAATTAGGATGTATGTTGGGTGATTACGGGTGATTTATCCTCTCGTGGCGTTATGGTATAGTGTCATTACGTCGGTCGGTGTGTGTGTGTGTGTGTAAGTAACGATGAGTTTTCACCCCCAGTCAATCCACTTATCACGAACACCTTTACTAAAT
>JAYMFT010181211.1:0-12046 GCA_038088735.1 Panulirus argus
TATATATATATGTGTGGTGCATATGTGTGCATGTATGTATATATGTGTGCATGCGGGGGGATGGGGTATTTTTTTTCCTCGTCTGTTTCCTGGCGCTACCTCGCTGACGCGGGAAACAGCGATCTAGTATAATAAATAATAATATAATAAAGTATATTTATGAACAAGTGTTTCAGCTAAATTAACATGTGCAGTATTTAATGTCGAAATGAGAAATGAGCACAGAGTGTTGGAGGTGGAAGACTACTGGTTGTCATGAATGATCACATTAATGCACTTTTCTTTTACCTAACTGAACTACGTATCACATAAATACACTTCTTTAACTTAGCTGATTTCTAGCTATTTTAAGCTTTCTTTACAAAATAAACAATAGACAAATGTTATCCTTGTTATTGGACAGATTTTATCTTTTTAATAATGTTAACTTGTGTATAAATCTCATGCATACACTTACTTCTTTTTAAACTTTTCTTAATTATCAAAGATATAAAAAATTTTAATATTTAGCTACCAGCCTTTATAATGGATGAAGTTTTAAGTTCCTTAGCTACTGTACTGGATGATAATGAGAGATAATATCAAATTTTTTTATATATTCAATCCCTCTTGGTCATCTTCTCCTCACTCTTCCTTGTAATATGTATAAACCATTTCAGCACATCTTCAGAGCTTGCATACATACTCCTCTTACGGCTAAACCTCTCTTACCTATACATTTCTTATTTGATCAAATTTCCTCACACCAGACATATAATTTCCAAAACATCCACTCTCTTTACATTTTTGTTTAAAATCCATGCCTTGCATCCATACAGCACCAACAGGACTACTATACCATCATATATACCACTCTTTGCCCTTAAAGACAATAACCACTCTTCCTACACATTCTTCAATGTGCCCAAGACCTTTGTCTCCTCATCCACCCAGTGGCTCACTTCAGCTCCCATTCTTCCATTCATATATTCTTTCTTTTTTTTTCATACTTGTTTACCATTTCACATTATACGGTCATGTATAATGCACTAAAACCATAGACCCCTATCCACAACCTGGCCCAATAGACTTTTCCCTAGTTTCCCACAAATTCTTGATATGCCCTGGTTCTGCCCAATGACAGCATGTCATCCCCTGTATACGATATTACTACAATTCCCTCTATCCCTCGCACACCTCACAGCCTCCTGCAAATTCAGGCCCCAAATATATATAATTAAACTCCTTCTTAGGAACAAATGTTTTATTATGATGGAATCAATATATCCCCCAACTTTAACTTAATAACAACCACATATTCTACAAATCTAAATGTAAGACAACTAAAGTAACATGATAATGATGTGCAACATACTACTGTAGAAAAGTTTGTAACTATTATAAGACTTCAAGCTTGGTTTACATGGTTAGACATTTACTCATAGTGAGTTGCTACACATCAGTAACATCTACATTAATAAGTCTGCTTAGTACAGCATATTACCAAATCACTCATACAAAGCTTGTCTAGTACAGTTTGTAACCAAACAACATATAAAACATTAAAGCACAGCAACTTCATCTAAGAATACAATAACCTCAATTCATAATCTGCATCATAATCGGATTCCTTTAACTAACCATCAACAGTAGCTGAGCTGAGCATGGCTTTAACAACATTCAAAGTAAGGCAGTGTGATCAACATATAATTTTCCTAATAATGTTAATTACTAACACAATCTCTATACCTTTAAGTGGCAAAGCACTTGAAACATCTACCAAAAAAAATCTGCATAAATATTTGACTGTCACATGAGTAAGGTAATCACCAACAGCTGCAGTGCAAGAAATAAGAATGTGTGACAACAATGCATTTTCCTTGGCAAATATGCACAACAGCCAAAGGAGAAGGCAAACAGAGATGACAAAAGAATAGCATAAACATGAAAATGCAATAAAATATAGAATAACAACCATTCATTTACATAACATTTGAGGATGTGCGACTGCAAAGTACACGAAGCAAAGAAAAGAACAATCAATATAAATAAGACCCTTCCTTTCCTTCTTTCAGAATACGATACCATACTGGCTCTCTATGTGAAAAGGCCAACTAATCAAACTAAAATTTCATAACTACAAACACCCTAGACAACAGTCTCTTGTTACATCCAGATTTTCTGGTTTCAGAATCAGAAATTTTTGGATTTTTGATTTCTAAGTAAAACGTCATCACAATTCTTTTCTATTAACTTCTGTAATATTACATAAAGATTAAAAGCAGCCATGCAAAAACTAGTTCGTCTTTGTATTCACCCTAGTAATATTGAAATTGGTTAAAAGCCAAGCAAAATACAAATAAAAATAAAATCCTTAAATGCAACAGACTTGAGCTGGCATTTTACTTAGAATCAAGACAAAAATTCCTGTTTTCAAGAGCCAGGGTATATAATGTAACATGAGAACCAATCTACTTTTGTCCTAAATAACCAGACAACCAGAACAAATGAACAGTTACATACAGAGTCATATAACCTCCATTCTTCATCCATTATATTATCATGAACAGGAGGAGACCTTAAATTTCATATAAGAATTCTATCTATCTTTAAACTATTGGCTTCTACCACTATATAGCAGAACCTCCTTTGTACACCAAGACTTTGGCACATTTCCACAGATTCCTCTAACGAGACATTTCTCTCACACTCATACTCCCTTGTTTTTCCACCTTGCCTTTGGTCTTATATATCTTCCACTCATTCATATACATTTTCTTCATCATTCTCTTTAAAACAATTCTACATATCCAACCACCTCAATAATCCCATAAAATTTACATTACACCCTTCTTTGCAAAATACCGTACATTTTTCTTATTCTTTCCTTCCTCTTTCTACCCATTTTCATCACACCATATCTAACTCTAACAACATATTTCTCAATTAGTCATTTCACCAGCCATTCTCCTGTCACAGATCCAATTTCCACCAAGGGTACACATCAGTTCTGACAAACTTTCTCACACCTCATGGTTAACATTTGTTTATCATTCATCAGTCTTCCTTAAAACTTTGGTAAACTGCTTCCCTTTCAAACCTGTGATATTTCAGCTCAAAGTCTGTCATCTTTAATAAAGTGCAGCTGTCTTTAGCTCCATTCCCACCTACAAAGGGGATATCAAGATTATACTTGTACAGCCTCATATATCTGCACCCTCAAGGTATATACAATGTGAAGAAGTATCAAGATCATCTGGCCTCATTAATAAATATTTTCAACTTCTATACAATGCAAAGATGTAAGAAAAGGTCTTCCTTGCCACTAGAACACTTCAACATCCTTCAATTGTAAAATTCAGTACATAATAATATCTGCTTACTCTCAGCCTAATTTCTTTCAAAAAGAGTCAAACTTTTCAAATTCTACAGTACATGTACAACAGTACTGTTGTTATCATTTGTTACTTGAACAGTTAGATCATCTAATATTACCAGTAATCTAATTCTAAATCCTACACTTCACATAACATCTATGCCAGAAATCATTCCTAATCTGATTATCTCATCGCCTTCCTAATTTTCCCATTCAACTTCACTCTGTCCAACCACATCTAAGTCATCTTTTTCTTGCAGGTGAAAACATTTCATAGCCACATTTTCATCTTCTGAACCTCAAACATTTTTGGGCCACATATGAAATACCATTAATCTTTTTCAAAAACAGTCTACAACTGCCTCCATTATACCCTTTTTGTCATTCTATCTACTCAAGTACTTTGTCGTATAAGAAGCTCTGGTACTTTAAGGTGTCATGAATATTAAGGCATACCATATATTAGTATTAAAAAAACACACTAGGCATTAGTATAACAAAAACACAGAGAAAAGTATATCTTTTACTGCACCTTCCATTTTCCGCTGAGAAGTTTCAACAATGCCACAAGGGCTCCATTCTCTCTTTTCTCTTGGAGTTTCATCTTGTCGTTCAAACATAGAAGCCCTTTTGTTGACAAAGAACTTGTTCAAGCTCAGGGTAGGAAGTGAGTTCCTCTTATTATTCCTCATTGCACACATTATTTTTTTTCACTAATCCAGCACAATCTCAGTTAAACACTATTATTCACAGTTCATAATATTCACTTATTGTTCAGATCTTATCTTATCAAACACTGTAGCAGCCTAATATTCATTTCAATCTAAATAAGAGTAGGCAAGCTTATTTTGTCACTTTCATCTCTACAATGGAAAATACACAATAATTATCAGAAACAGAATTTACTATACCTTCAAAAGATATATTCTTTTGGTTTTAAACTTACAAAATACTGAGACTGTATCCACAAGAAATGGATACCTGGCACAAATGACCTAATACAGTACTCATCCACAGTCATATAAGCCATCATACAGATGGATGAACTGCCAGAGGGAAAACTATACTCCTATTCCAATTTGTGGATTGATAAATACTCCAATATCCACTGTTGTAGATAATCTACTTGGTATCTCATCAAGGCAAGACTCCTACTACAATTGGTAAACAAATTACTAACAGTCTGTTGCTGCAGATCATCTCATTAGAACAAAGCTCTCAATACAATATTTCACAAATAATACCGAAGGCAAAGTTACAAAATATCCTTATACATTAATCTCTCAGTTAACTGGGCTTCAGTTATTGAAAATATGCTGATGCAGGACCCCTTTCATGGAATAACTGCAACTTTAAGGATAAGGCTACACTACATTCAGTAACTCGGAAATGATGAGCTCCTCTGGAGTGAAGAGTTTATTGACGACTGTACCTTTTTCCATCTAGTGATGATATAACCTCTTCAAACATGCCTTTTCCCTCACAGCATAACCCCAGCAAGCAGATATTTAAATATATACATAAAGCATTTCTTCTTTCCTTCATACCTGTTTGCCATTTTCCCTCATTAGCATGTTAGTACCACCAACACAAGAGAAAAGCCCTCATTCATGCACATCCATTCTCTAGCTATCATGTGCAATGCACTGAAACCAGAGCCCCCTTATCCAAATCCAACTCCCCTCTCTCTTTCTCTCTATCTATATATATATTGTTAGACTGCAACTGCAAGAGATTACACTGCAGGTGAAAAGTCACGTTTGATGAAGCTGTGTCATTGGGCATAAAATCTCGTTCAAGAAATTCTCACTGGAAAGGAGTCTACATTTCCCTGCTGCTGAAAGTAGTGAAGCCTTGGCCATAGGAACCTGTAGAAAGGTACTGGGTAACACCAGGACTCTTTCACAGAAATTGATCCTGGGGTAGTTACAATTTTATTTTTTCTTTCTTTCTTTTGCATACTTGATCAACATTTCCTATGTTAGCAAGACTGCACCAGGAACAGACAGTAAGTGGCTGCATCAGCAGTGAGTTCTTATCATTACATGTGCTGTGACATTTCAGTCCTTTCTCAGACGTTGTTTTGCAATTAAAGTTTTCTGTCACAATTCCTATAATCATATTAGCACCGTCTAAGTAAAAGTAATGTTGGACTTTGTTTAAAAAATCTCAACTCATTACAAATGATTACTCTGTGACCTACCTATTCTTGAACCAGTACAAAAAATCAAACAAACACTTTGTACTGTTTCTCTTAATCTCTTAAAATGTATTAAATTTATTCCATTAAAATTATCCTCTTTCATAAGACACTTAACAAGCCGTAGAAGACAAAATAAATGCAATCTGACACTATTTCTGTAACCATTATAATATTTTTCAGTAAAAGATTTCAGGAAATTGCTATGAGGAGACCTCATTATACAGAAGCCAAACAGCCATACAGTTTTGACTGTCAGTAAACAACTTTCAGTACTTCTAAGACATTTGTACAATTGTCTCTGAGAATATTTCTTACAGCCTTCCTGTGTTTCAAAGTCATTGGAAGGTAATTTAGTACATATTTCTTATGTGCTACTGATCTTGATGTATTTGAAACTAGCTTTTACTTCTTTTGCACTGGTGCTAAAAACTGTGCTCAGCTTTTTAATGTCAGTCTTAAGTCATCATGAAACCATTCTATTTTGTATCTAGTTCAATTCTATTTTTGTACTCTCTTATTGTTATTCTTTAACTTGAGTGTACTATGAAGACCACATACTGAAAATAGGATTTTGTTGTTATATGTGCTGTCCTTACCAAAATGAAGACGTACAGTATATCTTACCAAAAACCTCAAACACCTTTCTTATATACCAGAGCAACAGTTGTTGGCTTTCTAACCTTTGGCACATCTCCTTCTGATAATAAATTGAACAGTTTTAGCAGTGGAATATCTACCCCATGTGTCACTTCTATAAAAAGAGGTGAAACTCATCATGAATCTTAATTTCAAAATATGATCTCATCCATCCTAACTGCTTTTAATGTCAGCTTATTTTTCTCTAGGCTGAAAAAAATATGAAGTTCTAGCACATTTGAGACGTCATACACTGGACACAATAAACTGCAAGTTTTATTCATGACTGAATGCCTTAGCTTACAATACTCATACATAAGGTCCTACTTTCATCCATTAGCAGTCCATGTGTCATGCTCATTTTGTTTCTTGTGTAATATGCTAATTATATTCTTCGGGGTTGCTTGAAATGCTTTTCCAGTCCCCTTTTCATAGTGTGGTGTGCTATTTTCTTTTCTATTCCTTCATTAGAGGTTTTCCATAAGTATTGCAGCCTTGATAAGTATCTTTCTTTCTATTAGAAGCATTTCTCTTTTACTTAATAATACTCATTTTTTTCATTTTGGCAAATTAAAATATTGGCCTCTGCATTCCACTTCTGCTCTAGAGTTTCTCGTTTTTAATAAATTATTTCTGAATTTCTCACACTTATCTTCAACTCTTTCCCCAACTTATCTTTTCCAAAGCAGATACAAGAAAATAATAACTTTTGAATAGTATGAGGTTTACATTATCCTGTATTGTGCTTTCATCTACATAACATACTGAATAGTGCACACTGGAAATTTGATGGTTTAAACTTGCTGCTAAACCTAATACAGTACAGTAATATAGTATTGTATACACAATGATGTGGTAGCAATAGAAGATATAAGCATGACTGAAAACACATGAGCAGAATTAGGCAATGCTCAGAGGAACTAAGAAAGAACTTCTAAGAGAAACACATAGGAAAAGAATTAAATGTGACTGCATATTAAAGCTGGTTACCTATGCTAGAAAATAAAAATGGAGGAAGAATATAAAATGAAAAAACATAAGGAAGCAAGTGTGTATGACCAATTTGCAATACATTCAGCAAAGGAGCTGTAATGGAAGCTAAAAAATCTGAAATATTTTGCAAAGAAGGCATATCATAAAAGCTTTAAATATGATTTTAAAAGAAAAACAGTTCAAAGATGACATGTGATGATTACTTTTGCAAGTGGTAATGCCAACACAAGGAAATACGTACATTTGAAATGCTAGCCCTGTACTACCATAATGGCAATGGCAAACAGATGCAATCAGCTGACACAGACTTTCTTTGATGAAGAAATAATAAATGGTGTGGGTAAGAAAACGGTAATGAAAAAAAATGGATGACTTAATGAAGGGTGAATAACAAAGGTCACAGATGAAAATGCTGATACAGCAACTGTGGAGAGACAGCCTAAAACAGTATGTGAAAAGAAGCAAGTAAAAGAGAAAACTGAGAATAAATGAAAAACAGAGTCTGGAGGTAGCTAAGTGTGTAAAATGTGTGCTTTGTTAAGAAATATGAGTTGCAGCAACCATAGCATACATAGATTCTACTTCAACCATCCTTTTGTACCGCTAAGGAATCCATATGGGACGTGGTATTTTTCTGATAGTCTGCTTCATGATTAGGCACATGGAAATATTTTAATGAAATCACATGCTGAATGAAGCCACAGACAAGTGATAATCATATAAATAAAGAGGCAGTTGTACAGCACAGTAAAGGTAGGTTTGATTGGTTACTTCAAACACATTATATGATTTTTACCTTAAAAAAGTCATTATTGCAAACAAACAAAATTTCATGACATAAATAAATAAACAAAAGTGAAACATCTCATGATATAATTTTCACAACATATAAATGTTTGTCACCTTTCCTGCAATTATCAGGAATTACCAAAAGTTTTAACGTCCTCTCCATACATATACCTAGATCAAATCATTTTTTGTTCCTTAAGTACTTTCACAAACTTTGCATTTCTTAAAAACTGGTAAAATTTTGTTTAATCAGTCTACAAAAAATGGAAAATGTTGATAGTGATACCAACTTCCTTTAAACTTCAATAGCAGAGATTCTCTTTTCACAGGCATGTCCTTTTTTACAGATAATGACTGAAGGCTTGGCTTTGTTACCAGAGCAGGGATCAGTACTGATGTTATCCTGACTCTTGTGATTGCCTCTTCCTGATGAAATTACATTTTCAGAAATCAAGAGTGAGAACAGGAACAGTATCAGCTATGCAGAGAGATAACCACTTTAGCACACTACTTCTGGACAAAAATTATCATATTACAATAATAATGTACAAAAACACTATACCATTACCAAAAATAAAAAAAATTTAATTCAATGTATATTTATAATCTCCCTACAATAAAGCAGAGAGCCTGATCACATTTGTCATCTACCTCATCAAGTCATACTTGACAAAAATGCAGCAACTAACATATCCAATGTATGATATAAATGTAAAAAATTATTGAATGAGTCTCAAAATATGTAAGATGACCTGTGTATGACTATGGATTGCCATACACAAAGAATGACTAAGGTATTACTAAGCACAGAGGTATGAGTATCTTTCCAGAGACGTATTTTCTATCATATATTAGTTTGCTAATGGATTCCACTGCTTCAGTATCACAAGAGACACACTGTATTGCTCAGCACTTGATACATAAGAAAAATTCCAAAACAAGCGCAAATCACAGGTGAGGAGAGGGTCTAGCACCAGCTTCGCACGGTACACTGGGGCCCAGGCGGCGGCCACAGCCATCCAGGCACCGTGCCAAGTGCCCCAGCTTTACCCTGGCATCCCAGCCTCATCCTGGCATCACACTTGCGTCACTCCACCAACAAAAAAAGAGATGCTGGTATTGGGCTTGAGGCCAAGTGTGACGTGAAAAATTTGACTGACACCAAACGAAATTTCGCTAAATTATCATATGGCTCCCAGATGAGCTATGCAAGCTTAGAGGTATGCGGGAGATACTCTGACCTACTTTACTGAGATCAAAACAATAAGGGAGACAGTAATAAAGGGGCAAGGAAAATAAGATAAGACAAATAATTACCAACTACAGGCTGTTACCAATCACTGACCACGACGGTGGCAGCATCAACACTAGTGGCCTGGCTCCCTGCCTGGCTCTCCAGTCTCCACACATATGGCTCGCCTCACACGTCCTCAAACTTATTTTATGGAATTTTCCAATCAGGCAATTCACAGCAATATGCAATACTGTTCTGTCTATAATAAGATATCAAAATGTAATTACCTTTAATTCTTTAGAGGTATAATGATACAATTCTCTCTCTCAAGTCTTAAGTAGGAACTAAACTCATCTAAAGATTCAACAATTTCATTCTAGGAATTTTGAGGATTTCAGATAAGGTCTTTATGGTAAGTCTGGATATAAGGTTTAACAAATATGCGGGCAAGACCCATTACGTAATAAATTATATCAAATCTGTGCATTAATGTGGAAACTGATTGTAATGGTAATATTCCACCTAATCCATCAGTTCAGTTCAGTTTCATTATTCCTTGACAGAGGAATCGGGATTCTAGTGCTGTCACCAAGTACCCTTGCTCTAAATCATCTATAATATTATTACATGAAATATCTATCATTCATCTCTGATTACAAAAAAGGAATTAATCATAGTAATTACTTCACGATGGAAAATGATACAAACCATTATATTATAATTCCAAATTGATTTACTCTGAAAAACTAGGCTGCCATTTAGTCACAAACAAGTATGCTAGGAGTTAAAACAAACACTCTTGAATTAATGCATAGTGACAGCTGCTTCCAAAATGCGGCCAAGACATCCAATCCCACAATCACCGCGCACTGTGTGCAGAGAGGAATGGAAGATTATTCCAGTCTGCCCATGATTTACCAAATGATTGCGGAGACACCTCCTGCTACATGTGGCGTCACCTGCTGCTACATGTGGCGTCACCAGCTGCTACATGTGGCGTCACCTGCTGCTACATGTGGCGTTATCTGCTGCACCATGTGGGATCACAGGTTCCACATGAGGGGTCACTTACTGCAACATGGGAGGGTTACCTTCTGCCTTATGAGAGGTTACATGTTCTACATGTGAGGTCACCTGCTGCTGTATGTGGGGAAACCTGCTGCTACATGTAGGGTCTCCTGCCCCTACATGAGGGGTCATTTGCTTCTACATACAGGGTCTCCCGCTGCTACATGACGGGTGTCTTGCTACATAAGGGATTATTGGCTGATATATGAGAGGTCACCGGCTGCAACATAGGGGTCACTTGCAGCTATGTGTGTGGTCACTTACTAAGGTAACCCTACAGGGTTACCTTAGGCAGCATGTGAGGTTACATGCTACATGTAGGGTTAACTGATGCAACATGTAGGGTTACATGTTTCGATATATAGGGTTATTTTCTTTGGCATGAAATCACTGCTACAATGTGTGGGGTCATTTGCTATATATAGTGTCACCTGCTGCAACAAGTAGGGTCACCCCTGCTATATATAGAGTTACGTACTGCAACAAGTAGGGTCACCTGCTATATATATTGGGTTACCTACTGAAACAAGTAGGGTCATCTGCTATATATAGGGTTACCTGCTGCAACAAGTAGCTTCGCCTATATATAGGGTTACCTAGTGCAACAAGTAGGGTCTCCTGCTATATATAGGGTCACCTGTAGCAACAAGTAGGATCATCTGCTGTATACAAGGTTAAATGTTGCAACAAGTAGGATCATCTGCTACATCTTATCGACAAAAGAATCATCAGGACCAATTAAATCACAGACAACTCCGGACCCAGCAAACCACTATAGGACTAATCTGGTCCCTGTGAACGACCAATGGACTTACCAACCAAGACAGTGAACAACTATACAACCTATTAGGTCCCAGTGAACCATGTAGGTTTCATCATCTCCCAGTGAACCACTGTGAGGTTCATCAGGTTCCAGTAAATCGCTATAAGATTAATCGGATCCCAGTGAAACATTGTCAGGTCTCAGTGAACAATGGGAATACTTACCAGGACTCAGTGAGCAACTATAGAACCAATTAGGCCCCAGTGAACCACTGTAGTACTGAGCAAATCAGTAAACCAGGTAGGACTCGCCAGGTCCCCAACAACCACTATAGGACTGAACATTTCCACTGAGCCACAGCGGGATTCGTCAGGTTACACAGAACCACTAGGGGACTTATTTGATCATAGTGAACTACTAATAGATTCATCAGGTCCCAGTGAACAACTATAAGATTGATCGATCTCAGCGAACCACTGTAGGACTTACCACCAGAACATTCATCAGGAGCAAGTGAGCCACTACAAACCTCATCTCATCCTCATGAACAGCCAGAGAACTCATCAGATTCCAGTAAATCACCAAAGAATTAATCAGGTATGAGTGAGCCACTGTAGGAATCATTATGACTGGAAAACCACTGGAGGACTCATCAGTTCCCAATGAACTACTATAGGACCCATGATCCCATGACCCAGTAGTAAATATTCATTAATTGTTGTTGTTGTATAAGAACATATAAATTACGTTTCCTGGTTTAAGAAATAAAGTAAGCAAAATCCCATTACATCTAAGCATGCTAAAAGTGTGCTAAGGCTGACAGTCGACTTTCTGTGGCTTCCAGATGTGCTCGACGTCCCTCCCCTGCCTGTCTGCTGGGCAGGTTCCGGAAAAGTAACACCTTCTCATCATATAATACCAGTCTTCAAGCATTATATATATATATATATATATATATATATATATATATATATATATATATAGAGAGAGAGAGAGAGAGAGAGA
>JAYMFT010181222.1:0-12046 GCA_038088735.1 Panulirus argus
CATATGTGTGCATGTATGTATATATGTGTGTATGCGGGGGGATGGGTTTTTCTTCGTCTGTTTTCTGGCGCTACCTCGCTGACGCGGGAAACAGCGATCAAGTATAATAAATAAATAAATAAATACATGTGTGTGTGTGTGTGTAGGAGTAAAAAGGAACCGAAAATTGTACATAAACCTAAATGTGTCTAACATGTAACCAAAATTGCGATTGCTTTGTCTGGTATACCATGTTGTGGTGATGAAGTTTTGGTCATGTTTAGCCCTTACCTAAGTGAAGATAGGTCTTCTTTATCTTAGCACCAAACTGCCATTCTTTGATAATCATCAGTACATCGCTTTATTGTTAGCTCATTTGACAAGATCACCATGTGACCTCAAGTCGTACTTCAGGAATGCAGTCATATACAAGACTACCTTTAGTACCATGTCCTGTACTGGCCTGCTATTAATAACTAGGACACTGATGAGAAATTTTGTTGATGTTGTTGTTGTTGTCTCCCACTTCAAGTCTCATGTCATTTATCAGTCGTGTCTTTTACATGAGGAGGGGCTCCATCCGGAGAGTATAGAGTGGACCTCTGAGGTTGTGAATATACACTAAGTTTGGGTAGAAGGTAGTTGATATTAACCACTTCTGTTCTCATGACTTAAAGTGGATAAAGTTTTTGTTTTGTATCTATCCATCTATCTGTCTGTTTAATATCTCTGATTGATTCTTGTTCCCACCTGTAACTACTTTATTGGGGTGGCCATGGCAATAGTCTTCATAACTAGTGAAGTCCATTGCTGCTTCTTAGCCTTTTGTGCCTTAACCATAACAGGCCACTGGCAAAGGGCAACTCTAGTGCAATGTTTGTTTAACTAACTAAAAATTCATTATTTACACATACATAGGCTTTGAATTTTTTTTTTATATGAACTTCACAATTCATGAAAATATTAAAGCCATGTATTCATATTAATTTGACTAATATATGTTTAAAAAACATTTTTATTTGATAATTGACTTTTTTAAAAGCTTTTTGTAGATTGATGTGATTCTTAGTTATTGTATATTTGTTTACAGTGCAACAAATCCAAGCCAGTTTGAAATCGAGTTTTTTGTGAATGACCTCAGCAAGCGAGGAGCAGGCACATTTGAAAGTGTTGGCTGTCTGCAGTATAATCAGCATGGAAAAATACACATGGATTTTGAAAAGAAGGTAAATAAGTTGAATAGCTATGATAAACTTTTATAAACAAATGCATATTTATGTAATTAATTAACACATGAATAATGTTTCTTACTGATATGACCATTAATTTTTCATTTATCATCTTTTGTGCTCTGTCTCCAGAGTAGAAGGTAATCAAGTTGAATAGCTTTGATAAAGTTTTGATAACAAATACATATGTAATTAATTAACATGAATAATGTCTTGCTGATATGCTTCTTTATTAATTTTTTATATGATTTATCATCTTTTGTACTGTCTCCTGAGTCCCACATTCAAGAATAGTTCACTATCTGCTAGCAACGATTAGAATTGCTTTCAGTTTTATGGATGAGGAAATAATAAGGAAGCTGTTTCAATTCTCCATAATGCCAAAAGTAGAACATGCTTTCAAGATTGGTCTCTGCACATTAAGAAGCATAAAGGGCTAATAGAGAAGGTTCAGAGGAGGGCAGCATAGATGGTACCAGAATTAAGAGAGCTGAGTTACAGAGAGAGTTAGCGCTAAAGGCTTTAGATTTGGCTTCTGTGGAAGAATGAGGGATTTCTTGATTACGACCTTTAAGTTTTTAAAACAGATTAATGGTGTAAACAGTAAACTGTTCTATGAGAGATGTAGGGATAGAGAAACCTGAGGACGTTGCATAAAATTGAGTAAGAACCTTGTTAAAAAAAGATGTAAAGGAGTACCCTTTTGGTATAAAAGTGGTGGATGAATGAAATGAAATGAATTAAGTCTTGGATAATGCAGGTGTACACTTATGTTTAAGAATTTGACTGCAGAGGATGTTCAGGAGATGGGGCCCCATGTATGTACAATACCCTCCTTTTACAGTACAAATAGGTATTTACACACCCCCTGACTAGTCTCCTGAGAAGAATCTAAGCAGTGCTATTTGTTTTTTCAATATTTTAAAGGGTTTATAGATTGTGAAGCCCATTTTATACAACTAAGGGTGCCTTGAGTGACATTTGTATTGGATTTTAAGTTCAAGTGTGCCATATTTTGGGAGTTTAATTGGGGTTGGGCAACTTCAATTAATCATTCATTTTTTGATGATTGTTCTTTTTTCAAGATCCAGTATTTGAAAGAGTGACTAGCTAAATCTGGGTTAGTGATCAAGTGTAGCTGAGTTTAGCTGTATAAAAGTTTAGTCCTGTAGTATTGTTAGTGTCAGTTAGAGATTTAACTTCTCATGATTGAGGCTATTTTGTGCTAGTAAGCTTTTCTGTTACTAATATTACTTTTAGGGTATTGTTTTAAGATCTTTTTTACTGCTTGAGTCATAGTAAGTGAGTGAGTCATAGGGTGGAGGAGGAGGCAAAGGTCCTGGGAATGCTGAAGAATGTGTGAAAGGAGAGAACGTTATCTGGGAGGGCAAGAATGGGTATGATTGAAGGAATAGCAGTCCCAACAATGTTATCTAGAAGCAAGGCATGGGCTGTAAATAAGGCTGTGTGGAGGGCCGATGTGTTAAAAATAAAATGTTTGAGGACAATTTGCGGTGTGAGGTGGTATGATCGAGTAAGTAATGAAATGGTTAGAGGGGTTTATGGTAATAAAAGAATGTAGTTGAGAAAGCTGAAGGTGTGCTGAAATGGTTTGGACATATGGAGAGAATGAGTAAGGAAAGGCTGTTGACAGAGGATTCCCCCCCCCCCAATATATGGACTGTTAGACAATATTTGACATTGTACTCTGTGGGAGGATGATTAAAAAGCTGGATGACTAGGCACTGGAAAGGAACAAAGGACACATTTCAGAGGAGTCTTTTCAAAATGGATTGAGGTGACTAATGGAGTGCCACAAGGTTCTATTCTGTACTATTACTCTTCTTGATATATGTGACTTGCTTGAAGGTATGCATTCCTACCTGCATTATGTTTGCAGATGATACAAAGGTCATTGAGGGAAGGAAAAAGAGTGGAGGATTAAATTGCCTTCCAAGGGAACCTTGAAAACCTCCTTAGTTGTTCTAATACATGGTTGTTGGAGTTCAACCTAAATGTAAATCACTGAGGATGGGTCACATTGAAAGAAGACCTCAGTATGGTTATCATCTAGCTGGAAATAGTATGATTATCATCTAGCTGGAAACAAGCTTTAGGAATTTGTGTGCGAAAGATTTAGGAGATAACATTATCCAAGACCTGTTGCCAGAGTCCCACCTTAAGATAATAGTTAAGGAGACCAACTGTCTTCTTGTAAATATTAGAACAGTATTCAGGTCATTAGATAAGGAATTATTCAACAAGCTGTTCACATCATACATAGTGCCAGAAACAGAATATGAAGACTGTTCACTGCCCCTAAGAAACCTAAAGAACTGTTATAGAAAGTCCAAAGGAGAGCAGCTAAGATGGTAGCATAGTTAAGGGAACTAAGTCACAGGGAAAAGCTTGAGGCTTTCGATTTACCCACCTTGTAAGAGAGAATAGTAAGGGATGACCTGGTCACAGCAGTCAAGTTTTTAAAATAAATCTTTGACATGAACAGTGAACAGTTCTTTGAGAGATGTAGGGATAGAACAAGCATAGGACATAGTATGAAATTAAGCAAGAAACTTGTTAAAGGTGTGAGGAAGTACTTATCTAGGATAAGAGTGGTGGATCAGTGGAATGATATAACTGAAGACATGGTTAATGCAGACAGTATTCAGAAATTTAAGAAGTTGTATGATAGAATTTGAGAAAGAGATGTAACCCCATAGGTGTAAAACTCCCTCCCCTTGTAGT
The DNA here is from genome assembly GCA_038088735.1 of Panulirus argus. NCBI lineage: Eukaryota > Metazoa > Arthropoda > Malacostraca > Decapoda > Palinuridae > Panulirus > Panulirus argus. The sequence goes on from JAYMFT010181222.1 coordinate 3,954, forward strand.
ACAAATAGGGAATTACACACATACAGTCATGTACATTGATGACAGTAGACATTATTACATAATCTCTGCTTTGTTATTGTTTCACCATGACAGTATGAACTAAATGTTCAAACATATGTTGGCCTTGCATTTCTGTAGCAGTTTACTGAACCACCACTCCTTTGAATACTTTAAGGATGATTATACCAGACATTTAATGGTTTATGATAATTTCCTTAACTAACATTTCACTAGAATACGTGCAGGCTTTCTTTTCACAAATAATAATGTTTTCAGTGATGGAAAACTTATATAATTTTTTCAATGAGTTATATGTAGAGAATAACAGAATTTAAATTTTTAGGTGCCAACTGATGGACTACTTCTTCGAGGAAATTATAACACAATTACTCTTGCTGTGTATGGCCATTTAACCAAAGTTCAAAGAGAACCAACCCCACCCAAATCAGCAAAACGTGGAGAAGTTGTCCCCCACCCACCTCCAGAAAAAGTCAACACGCATGATCGCATTCGAGATTGGTTGGAAGATACACAAGAATGTGTAAGTTTCACTTGCAGTTTACCTCTATGTGTGTAGGACATTTTAGTATTCTGAATGTTTCTATGTAGTGTATACATAGATGTTATGTATTTTTCTTCTGTGTTTTGAAGATAATACCATGTTACTTCCAGGCATGCTCTTCACCTCGTATTCTGTATAGACTTTAGTTTATGCTGCATGTCTGTCATTAGAATTTATTTCTACAGCGCAAGCAGCAGCCATTTTCCCATGATCCTTCAGAGGATGCCCAGCCAGAGTGGGACTCAAAGGTTAGATTTTAGTTAGACTGTTGTAGATTTTCTCCCTATTTTTGTAGTTCTTACAACAGCTTTCGGTCTTGACTTGCCAGAAGTAGGAAAGTGATATGACAGAATTAAATTTATAGTGTTCTACAGTATTTATCTGGTAAACTAGATTATATGTGGCTTTCTTGTTATTATATTGGAAGTATAGTACTTGGTATCATTTTACTAACATTATTTTTCTTATGTGTGTCTCTTTCTGTAGCCTCCAAGATCTCCCTTGGAATATGAAGAATCCAAACAGTGGGATGAGGAACATGTAGAACACAACCGGGATTATGATCGAGAAAGAGAAAGAGAGAGAGACCAGAGGAGCTATAGAGGTGAAAACAGAGATAGGGAACGAGATAGGGAAAGAGATAGAGATAGGGAAAGAGATAGAGAACGAGAGAGAAGACGCTCTGTTGAAAGATCCTGGAGTAGAGAAAGGTCGTGGGAACGAAGTGAACGGAGTGGGTCCAGAAGAGAATCAAGACGAGATGGTGGTCGTGAAGCTGATCGAGAAAGAGAGAGGGATCGTGATCGTGAACGTGAAAAAGAGTTTGACAGAGATAGAGATAGAGAACGTGATTATGAAAGAGAGAGGGATCGTGAAAGAGATAGGGAAAAAGAGAGAGATAGAGAAAGAGACAGAGAGAAAGAAAGGGAAAGAGACAGAGAACGGGAAAGAATAAGGGATACAGCAAGAGATAGGGAAAGAGACCGGGATCGTGATCGAGAGCGGCGCCATAGCCATGAAAGTAGAGAGCGCTTCGAAGAAGAAAGATTATCAACCCAAGAACCTCCACCTTCTAGAGGAAGACGTAGTATTGAGTGAGTTACAAGTGATATACTATTTTTACGTATAATTGTATGATACATTTTTGAGGAGTTTTGTTGCGCATATTTTTAATGACAAAAGTAAATGCTTTTATTTGTATCTCTATTGAGGTATGTTTAAAAAAATTTCAGTAATTGATGTAGTTTTATTGTACCAGAGAATGGGATGAAAGACGATCTGAGAGATCAGATCGCTCAGGTCGCCGTCCACGGACACCTGTGGATGCCCATCCACCACTAGCTGGTTCTCCTTTTCAAGCAGAAAATTTCAGCGAAGGTGGAAGTCATGATGGCACTCCCCATGAGTACCATGAGAGAGAAGTACATGATGGACGAGAAAGGGAAAGGGAAGCAAGGGAATTTGAAGTAAGAGAGCCACGGGAAACTAGTTTTGAAATAAGAGAACCACATAATGTACTTCCTCCACTACCTGCAGAAGACATGGAGGCCATTAGTGATGATGAAGAACTCCCTGATCTTCCGCCTGAAACAGGTGAAGTTGAGGAGGAATATCCAACTGAAGATTGTTTGGAAGTAATAGGAATGGATGAAAATCACCCAGATGAAGGTAATTTAGGAAGGTTATCTGTTCATGGATATTATACTGTTCCTGCTAAGTATGTATATTATGTTACAGTTCATAGCGTTACTGAAGTGCTGTTTTCATTTATAGCCTCTACTCTGTGTTAGACTGGTTGTTGCTGTTTATTATCTCATCTCTGCATTTCTTACAGGTATCCAGAGTAAGTTTTGAATATGGCAGGAAATGTTAAGGGAATGAATTCTTGAGGGTTAGAGTGGGTGAAACATAATACTTTAAGGTGGTTTGGGCATGTAGAAACAATGCAAGATGGGGAGTTTATAAGGAGAGTGTATGATAGTATGATTGAAGGGGTTACTGTTAGAGGGAGACCACCTGTGACATGGGGAAATAAGAGTTGCAGAGCACTGGAGGGAAAGTAATGGGGGAAAAATCCATTGAATGGTTTATGTGAGAGAGGCATGAAAGGATAGATATGTGGAGACTCTTTTGCCATGGCCACCCCCATGATGGGAGTTCTCAGAGGGAACTGGTGTTAGAGATAAAGATAGATAGATAATATATTCTGTTATCACATTGATTTTGAATTCGCTTTTCATACTTGAATAACTTTCTCACATTATTTGATTTGTGGTTTACCACGTGAGTATTATGATGGAATTAATATTATTGAAATTGATGATAGTTCCTTGCTTATGCTGGAACTACATTAACTAAAAGAGAAATATGACTCATTGTTGTGTGTCTTTCTGTTTCTAATGACTATCTTTATCCTACAGTGTCCCTTGGTTGACAGGTGACGTATTGAGAACTCCTATACATAAAATTTCGGTGCTTTCCTGCTGATTCCTCTTCCAAGGGCCACATGTAGATATCCAGTAGCTCACTTTTATCATCAGAATTATGGAGTTCCTGTGTTTGTAGTACCATTCTATTTAAACTCTACATCGCTTGTCTTTATCCCTGTTATCATTTATGCTGGTAAGCTCATGATTCACCTCTTTCAAGTACTATTTTAAGTCATTTCTCACTCTCTTTTTTCTTGTAAAGAAGTTACTCAAGATTAATTGATAGCATCAGTAATACATTTATTGATGCATTAGCAGTCTCTTGTGAGGATGAAGAAATTACTAAACTGATGAGATGCAATAAATATGATAGCAAACTAAGAATTGAAAAATAAAAAGCATAATTAACAATGTAAACAGTATGAAGATAAATATAAGAAGCAAAATTTATTACTGCTGTATTGTATGGCCACCAATGAAACAATTACAAATAGATATATTAGAAAGAATTAAGAAGCATTTCACAGGCAAAATCAAGATGGAACATATGGGCTACCACAAAAGAGTGAAAGAACTACAACTATATAGCCTAGAAAGAAGAGAAAGATATTTGATAATCTACGCAACAGACAAAGAAAAGGCCTCATTCACTTACATTCATTCTCTTGCCATCAGATGTAATACACCAAAACTACAGGCCCCTCTCCACAACCTGGCCCTCACAGACCTTTCCCTGGTATCACCCCCATCTGCTTCATATGCCCTGATTGAGCCCATTAACAACTAATTTCCCAGTTCACTCTATCCCGTGCATGTCTTTCACCCTTCTACATGTTCAGGCCCCAAGCACTCATGATTTTTCTATGCTGACTTTCCATCTCCAGTTTGGTCTTTTCCTTCTCCTTTTTGCCCTCCACTTCTGTTATATACATGCTCTTTGTCAACCTTTCTTCACTCATTCTCTCCATATGTCTGAACCATGTCATCACACCCTTGTCAGCTCTCTCAACCTCGGTCTTCTTATTACCACACCTTTCTCTTACCTTATCATTACTACCTTGATCAACCTTCCTCATACCATGTATTGTCCTCTGACATTTCATTTCTGATACATGCATCCTTTTCCATACATTTTCATCTATAACCCTTGATTTGCATCCATACAACATTGTTGGGACTACTGTATCTTCAGTCTAACTTTTTGATACCTTTTTCCTATTACCTTTGGGAACTCCCTCAAGGGAGTGGCCATGGCAAAAGTCTCCATGACTGGTGTACTCCAGTGCTGCTTCTTAGCCTTTAGAGCCTTACCTTTAACATGCCACTGGCAGAGGTCAACTCAAGTGAAGTGTTTTCAGAGGCTCTTAATTAATGTTCCAACAGACTACTTCTATCTGATATGTCTACCTAATTTTCCTGCCTAATGGTCTGCCATCTAATTCTACCTAATGCTCCCATGTAATGTTACTATCTACTACTCTACCTAATGTTTCTTCCTAATTCCCTTGTCTAATGTTCCTACCTACTACTTCTGTCCATTGCTCCTACCATTTTGCCAGTTATGTGTGACAAGGAGAGATTGTTTGTTTGTGGACAGAATGCTAGCAGTCCACATGTGGGTGTATCACAAAGAAAAGACAGCTACCTGGGTCAGAGGAGTGCATCGTGACAACCATTCGAAGTGCCGGCTTACTATGGAGCCATCACTAACCCTCCCAATACCCATGTAGGTAGTACTAGTGATATACCTCCCTGGTTGGTTGCTACATACCAACTACTACCTACCTTTAAAACATACCTTGTACCTTCAAACATGCCCATATTCACCCTTTTAGACAGTGACTTTTTCTACCACACATTACTCAATGCACCTAGAACCTTTCCCCCCTTATCCACCCTATGACTCATCTCCACTTCCATGATTCCTCTGACTGCCATGTCCACTTTCAGGTACCTAAAACACCCATCTTCCTTCAAATTTTTTCCATTCATACTAACCACCCCAACTAACCTGTCTTTCTGCACTGCTTAACCTAACATCCTTGCTTTTATTTACAGTTACTCTCAACTTCCTTTCACACACTCTTCCAAACTCAGACACCAACTTCAGAAATTTCTCACTCAGATCTGCTGCCACTGCCATGTTATCAGCAGACAACAACTGACATACTTCCTAGACTCATTCCACCCGTACATGTTGCATACCAACCTCTCTCTCCAAGACCCTTGCTGTTACCTCCCTCTCCACCTATCCATAATCATAGTAATATCACTTGCATCTTGCCCGAGACCCACCTTCAACTGGATCCACTCATCCCCCTCTTTACCCTCTCACACACACTCCTTGTTTTCTTGATAAAAACACCTCTGCCTTTAATATCTTTCCTCACACACCACATATTCATAACACCTTCTATAAAGCTTCTCTCAACACTGTTGAATGCTTTCTGCAGATCCGTAAATGCCACATACAAATCTTTCTGTTTCTCTACGTATTTAAGACAAACATTTTTCAGCATAAAGACCTGATTCACACATCACTTTTCATCTGTTAAGCCACATTGTTTCTCCCTGGTCTGATGGTCTGTGCCTGCCACCACCTTCTTAATCGCCACTCTCCGGTACAATTTACCAGGTACCCTCAACAAACCTCAGTAATTCAAACTCTCAGCTTTGTCCCTTTCTTATATACAGTGGCATTGTACATGTATTTTGCCAATACACAAGCACCTGACCATGATCCATGCATGAATTAAGAATCTTAACTAACTAATCATCAACACAGTCACCCCCTCTCTTAAGAAATTCAGCTGTAATACCATCCAGTGAGAAACTCATTGGTTCCTAATTTTGGGAAAATTAATCTCTTTTGGTTCCTAATTTTGGGAAAATTAATCTCTTTTAGAGTGTTTGTAATTTCTTTATTTGTGTTTTCTTAACTTGGCCTTCTGTTGTCTGTCCATAGTAGTTCAGGTTCTAAATTTATAGCAGTGGTTCTTTTGGGGTCCTTGTAGTTAATAACTTGAAAGTCATTTTTGATACACATTGAATTTAATAAACTATTAATTCAATCTGTTATCTTCTCCATTTCTCCTTTGAAACCCCATTCTCCCATAATCACTCGTTTCTCCAAGTTTTCTCTTGGCATCTGTATTTAGATCATTAGTCTACACAAAATTTCTAGGTGAGGATATGGAAGTTTTTGGCTATGAAGAGATCGAGAGTGATGAAGAGGAGCTTCCTGAGTACCAATATGAAGAGTGGCTGGTGGATGAGTGGGAAGATTGGTTGAAACCTTTCAGTCCTAGCCACTTCCAGATGCTTGAGCTACAGTACCTTGTCAGTCCTACTCTTACAGACTTTGAGGTAGATTATCAGAGATGGAAGGCAAGGCTTGAAGCAGAAGGACAAGATTTAGAAGAGGAGCCTCATCAGGTGAGTAGAGACATGGCTATCATAGTGATGTTGCTCACTCTAATATAGTTTGTTAACAAAGTACATTAAGTCCAAGTTTATGTGTCTTTTATCCAGATTACCAGAGTTGCATGAGCATACACATATTGTGTATATATATATATATATATATCTTGATCACTTTTCCTTTAGTTACAGCAGGTTGATACATGCAGAATATTTTTAAGGCATTTCGAATGTTGACAGTTTTCATACCATTAGGATATGGAAACTTACCGGTAAAGCTCACACCAACCAGAGAATTCTTTGAGTTGGTGTGATTATGTTATGAGGGTAGTGGACTGTACTTTTATTTACTGAAGAGGTAGAATGTACAGAAAGAATAAAGGTTACTTATGTAAGTATGCAAAAGGAGATAATGGTAATGAGTTATAAAGAATACAGTTGGAAATTATTAGAAGCTGTAAGACAAGAGTAGTTGGTAGGCTGCCAATGACCAGGGAGATATATTACTAGTACTACCTGCCTGGGTATCAGGAGGGTTAGTGACAGCTACTTAGTGAGCCAACACTTCAGTGGTTGTCAAGTTACACTCCTCTGTTCCATGTAGCTGTCTTTTCTTTCTGCCTCACCTGCACATCGACTACTGGCATTCTGTCCACAAACATACAATCTCTCCTTGTCACACATAACACTTGACAACACTTAACTCACACAGCTCATTCTTTTTAACTCTAGATTTTCCTTTGGTGAGCAGCATGTGCTAGCCCTGCCTTTTGGCAAAATGGTAGGAGCAGTAGGTAGAGGTAGTAGGAAGGAACACTTCAGTAGGAGCTTTAGGTTAAGACTCAAGGTAGAAGTAGAAGAGAGGAACATTAGGAAGGAACATTTGGTAGAAGGAGTCAATAGGAGCATTAGATAAGAGCCTCTGCAAACACTGTGCTAGACTTGCCCTCTGCCAGTGGCCTGTTAAGGATGAGGCACTAAAGGCAAAGAAGCAGCACTGGAGTTCACAAGTTATGGAGACTGTATTGCTGTGGCCACCCCCTTGAGGGAGTTCCAGAAGGGAACAAGCATCAGAGATGCTAGAAGAAGACTGGTAGTGCAAGTTAAAGGTTATGAAATCTGATCTGGTTTGTTGAGATGTATAAGGACATAATGAGCATATAAAGGCTATAAAGGCTGGCACAGATACTGAAGCAAGAATAGCATGGGAATCAAGCAATGCTGGTGCAGGAATCACTTTAGTGTGCTTAATGAAAATTGAGAAGCACATATGTACATTAGTGTGCAAGTTTGTGTTACCCTTTAACTCACCTGACCTGGGTTGTGGATGTGTATGAGTTTGCTGTGAGGCTTTGTGCACTTGAAACACCACTTTTAAATGGGATCCAGTTCAAAAGTAATGGATATATTGAAAAAATGTACAAATCACGGAAGCACCCAGTTTTTACTCAAAGGTGGTTTGCTGAGGAGTTGGCTACTATGTTACCATCAGGTGGACAAATTGCTGTCTGTGAGGAATAAGAATGATTTATAGTTAGTTGAATTAAGACAGTTTGTGATGTGAATAGTGCATTCAACACTTCCAATTGGCTTTAAAAGTAATCAATGTGTAGATATCAAGTATCGGTGCTGCACATTGTAAGACTGCTGGCTGGATTTCAAAGTTACATTGTACCGTGGCA
>JAYMFT010181233.1:0-12046 GCA_038088735.1 Panulirus argus
TATGATTATATACATATTCGCCACTTCCCGCGTTAGCAAGGAAGCGTTAAGAACGGAGGACTGAGCCTTAGAGGGAAACTCCTCACTTGGCCCCCTTCTCTGCTCCTTCTTTTCGAAAAGTAAAAACAGGAGGGGAGGATTTCCAGCCCCTACCCCCGCTCCCTCACGCGAGAAATTCCTTTTTCACTTTTTCTCTAACCGACTCTCGTTTTCTTCTTCCCATCTCTTTATTTTGTAAACATCACCTAATTTTTTGAATCAGCATTTAATCGAACTTCCCCGTATGTATGTTTTGACGGGTGACTGAATCATTAATTTTTTAGTGATCCAGTCTTGCACCTTTCTCATCGCTACCTTTTTTTCTTTTAGGGAATATTACGCCTAAAGGGGACGATATATCATGTTCTTTTTTAATGTATCTGCATCATTAAATTCATTTCAATTTGATAATGTCTCGATACATTCGCCAAACTTTGCCATTCTAAAATCTAAAACCACCATTTCTATGTGTAAATCTAATATCAGAGTGGAGATTTACAGTAGATATTATGATATATTTTACAGTTCCTTGAACTGACTAAGTGTAATGTATCGCTATCTCGTGTTGAATCATGAATCAGTGAATTTGAATTTACAATCGAAAGAATTCATTTTATCTGAGAGACAAATAATAATTCTGACACTTCTTCGCTTATCCACTCTTTTGTGTGTCTCCAATGTTTGCAGTCTGTGCTTAATTTACATATCTTTTAGTATGATTCTCATAATAGTTCACATCCCTGTTCTCATCTGTTAAACTGTTCACTCTGTTCACCTCTAGACAGCTACGAGAGTCTAGCTTGGCGGTGCTACGAGAACCCGTGTGGGGCGAACAGAACTTGCTTCCCTGCCGCGTCCGGCCTCGTTCAGCCCCGTCACCTCAGTGATCCTGTTCTTAATTCTTACCTCTACACGTGTCGCAGCATCACCCACGTTCCTCTCTCGTGTCAGGAGATATGCCACCCAAAACATGAAGGTAAGTCTGTAGTGTTTGGGGACGTCGATCGGGTGGTAGACGGTAGGTGGACAGGCTGGTTGTACGAGACAGAACTCGGTAGTAACTGAGTAGTTCGTGTGCGTGCTGAGATGAGGTAGGCAGATGCTGACTGTGTGGTGAAGTTGGGGTATGTAGGTATTTGTGAGGCTGTAGGCGAGTGACGGAAGCAGATGGTAGCTGTTTTCGACAGTACTTAACGACCGGAACCTGCAACTCAAGGTGGTGGGTGAATTACTTGTTCTTTTTGAGTGTGAAGGGCAGTTAGCACGGATGGTATCTGATTGTGAGCCGATGGTGGAGAGGCCGGTGAGTGCCCACGGTAAATGGTGCCTTTGTGTGAGGGAAAGGCGGTACAAGTGGTTCTGAGGTGTGGATGGTACTTGTGTGGGAGGAGGTAGATCGCAAGCGTAATGTGGGAATGTTCTCCAGCCCTTTGAGAATTGCCCTCGTGCAAGTAAAGATTCCGGTAAGGGGAATAACACATGCACTGCCTTCTCCATTTCCAAAACAGTCAGCGCTGTCAATCCTCTTTTTCGGTAAAGAGTGAATCTAGGAAGTATCAACTCAGTTCCTCGAAGCCTTCATTAGTGACCTGGGGCTAGGGAGCGGAAGACGAATGGGGCCGGCGTGTATGGGGAGACAAGGTAAGTAGAGAAAAACGGTGAGAGAGGAGAGCGCTACTCGTTGACACCTGCATACAATACATGAACAAAATATAGAAATAAGTAAGCAAAAGCAAAAACGCTGGGTGATGTTAATCGCAAATTAGAACGTTATGCTATATTATCTGAATTATTCCGTGATAATGCAACTTCACCCACCCCTCTTTAATTAGCACGTAGGCACACACACACACACACATAGACACACAACACACATACATACACACACACTCACATTCACACTCACACACACACACACACACACACACACACTCATAGGGCATGTCCTGCCATCCATCCACAAGAGCAAATGTCACCAACTCGATAGGGTGACCTTTACCCCTGCTTGGCTTGTCGTAAGTGGTAGCTCTTTCGACCTCTGTAGTAGGTAAAGGATGCATTCAAATAGCTTCTTAACCATTTTGTTCTCAGTATGATTACTAAGGAGGATGTCAAACACTTCTAAGTAAAATCATTATGAAAAAGGAATAAAATTTTGCAGCACATCAACTGTTCTGCGTAATGTTTCACCGTTTGCAGCCTGTAACAAAAGTGTGGTGTTTGCTATAGGATGGCTGTGTGCATTGTGAGGTCTTGTGATGTCAGAAGGGAATTGGTCAGCACCACGCAGGTGCACTCATATGTTGTGGTGTATAACCAATCCTTATCATGGGAATGTAGATTGTATACTGTGGTGGTAGTTTGGTTTGGATAAAGTAGTAACGAGCTATTGCATCCTGTCGTCTGTATCATGTGAAGATATAACCTTTGGTCCTTTTAGCTTTCGGCAATACATAGAGCATGAAAATGTTTGCCGCTGTGTTAAGAAAACATGATTTTATTGATATGGGTTTAATTAGAGATCCTAGATTAATATCGTGGGAGGCAAATTCAATAAAGTAGTAAAATGTGTATGAATATCAAAATGTCGGTTGCCCAAATAATGGGCATTGTGTCATTTTCCCATTTAGTGTTCACGTTGTCAGTAGCTTTAGCATGATGGGTTTAGCATGATGGGATTAGGTACATTCGAAAAGTTATTTCAAAGCTCATCTCCAAGGTGAAGTAGTATATAGAATTACATGTAATCTTATCGACTGATGCCAAACTCGATATCTGTATGAATCAGTCATGACGTCTCCCAGCTGATATGGGGCCACTTGTGCAGTGACGAGCACCCCCACGGAACCTCACTCCCACCACACTCACGCCGCACTCCCACCACAACCAGGCCACACTCTGCGAAAAGAGTCTGTCATTGGCCTCATTTTTCCTGACACCTTATGTTATGCTATGCTTCTTGATGAATCCATCACCTGTTCAATATTACAGAAAACCAATACATACTGGTGGATTTTCAGCATAAAACTTTAGAAAATTATTATTCTGTGGTGTTATATGGTTTGTGTTTATAAAAAAAATTCTTTTATATAATCGATAAATGCATGTTGCACTGAGTCTTCAGTAGGACCAGCCTGTAGAAAGGAATTTGTTGAAGTAGAGCATTCTATCTGTTGCACTTAAACAATTTAGCCACAGTGCAGAATAAGTAGTGTGATCAGCAGGGTAGCAAATAGGAAGAAACCATACTGTCAATAACTGACATCCTGCGCGATAGGTACTATATAACCTCATCACTAATGTCGGGTCTTTCTTTCCTTTTTTTTTTAAATGTCCTAATTCCACTGATTTATGCCAGGATTATCAGAGGCGACTCGACACAACAAGTTTCACTTTCCTCTACCCTAACGTCACGTTTTCCTTCCGATCACCAACCCCATCAACCCCGCTCATGGCGATTCCAACTCCAGCAATTTACTTTTTCTATGTGGAAGGCTCCAGTCACGGACAAAAGTCCACATCAAGACCGGATCTTAATTGAAATATAGAAATTTATGAAACGGAAAAAGAAAAGATAAGGGAAAGTATTTACAAATTTTTGAGAAAGTGAAGGACCCGTCTTTTGAAATGTGCTAGGTCATAGTTATAGGGAAAGACATGAGAAAGCGGAGAGTTCCAAAGCTACGACGTGTAGGAAAAGAAGCAGTTATCAAAACGGCCCACTCTTGAGTTGCCGATGGCCACACAATAATCATGTGATGCAGCAGCTTGCAGGGTATTGCGTGGTCTAGCTAGTGGTGGGGGCACACAAGCAGCCAGCTCTCGGGAGCAAAAGCCAAAGTAATACCTCTAAAAGAGGGAAAGTGGACCATCATTGCTGCGTAGGGCAAGGGGGTCAAGTTTGGAGGTTAGCCTGTGACATTTTATAAGTCAGATCGCCTTCGCCTCAACTCTTTCAAATAAGGAAACTGAACTAGAACCGCCCGAAATGTGAGAGCATAACTCCATACAAGGACGAATCAATCCCTTGTATAAACGAAGCAACTGTTCCGAACAGAAGTTTCGACATCTAAACAGAACCCCCCGTTTCTTAGAAGCAGACCTAGCTATTCCCGTAATGTGGGGTTTTCAAGAAAGAGTGGATGTTACAGTAATACCAAGTATGTTCATTGAGTCAAGAGGTGGAATTACGGAATCGTCAAAGGAGATACAAGAGTTGTGAGTTTTCGATAGAGAGATGAGTAGAAATTGGGTCTTGGAGGCATTAATCATAACAAGATTTTGTGTACCCCGCTGAGATTTCTTGTCCATGTCTGAGTTTATTGTGGAAGCTGTGTCAAGGCGAGATGCAGATCGAGTGAGAGAAGTGGAAGCACAGTTGAAGGATGTGGACGAATTCAGCGTTGAGCCGTCAGCGTATGAGTACATTGGATTATTTGTGGAGAGAGGAAATCGTTCATAAAAAGGAGAAAAGTGTAGGGGACAGGACAGGCCTTTGAGGGACACCGCTGTTGACGAAGAAAAGGGGAGAGGCTGATCCATCAACAACCACAGAGATAGATCGGCCGGAGAGGAAGCTAGAGTATCAAGAAGCAAAGTGAGGGAAGGAAGCCAAAAGAGGGGAGCTTAGAGATGAGACCCCGGTGTCACACCCTGTCAAAAGCCTTAGATATGTCAAAGGTAACTACATATGACTCCCCAAAATCTTTCAGAGATGATGACCAGACATAAATCAGATAGGAAAGAGTATCACCAGTGGATCTCGCTTAACGGAAGCCATACTAGTGATCAGAGAGAAGACTATGATTTTCGAGATGTTTAAGGATATGAGAGATGAGGAGGGATTCAAAGACTTTGGAAATGGTGGATGTTAAAGAAACAGGACGATAGTTAGTGGTGTCAGAACGGTCACCCTTCTTAGGGATTAGATGTATCAAAGCAGGTTTCCAAGAAGGAAAAGTTCCGGTTTTCAAACAGAAACGGAATAGATGAGCAAGCACAGGTGCAAGTTCAGAGGCACAATCTTTCCGTACACGGGGATGGACGCCATCGAGACCATAAGCCTTGCTTGTGTCCAGAGAAAGAAGAGCTTTTCGGACAGTCCGAAGAGATTACAGGAAGAGTAATAGGATTAGTAAGATGAGCATCAGGGGGTGAGGGAGTGTTAGAGTCATCCAAGGTGGAGTTAGAGGAGACACGGAAACCAAATAGAGTTGCTTTGTCAATGTGAGAGACAGCTATAGTACGGTCAGGACGGAAAAGTGAAGGAAAGGTAGAGCGACAGAAGTTGTCAGAGATGCCCTTAGCTAAAAACCAGAAAGACCTATCAGTTGATGACGAGAAGTTGTCGCACTTCCTTTGAATAAAGGGATGCTTCGCCTCACGGATAACGCGCTTGCAGCGATTACGGATAGTGATAAAAGTTGAATGGGAGCCAGAGGTGGGAGAGTTTTTCCAAGCCCGATATGCCAGATAACCTTGTCTGAATGGCCTTAGAACAGGAACGGTTGAACCATGGATTGGAAGAAGTAGTGTTGGAGGAAGAGGGGATAAATGCTTCCATTCCCGTAAGAATAACCTCTGTTATGCGTTTGGCGGAGACAGAAGCATCACCACATAGGAGACAGTAATTTACCCAAGGAAAGTTTGAAAAAAGTTTCGTAAGTTATTTCAGTCGGCTTTGTTCTGGTGCCAGTATTTACGCTTAGAAGGGGCTGTTGGAAGTGGAGGTGCCGTTATAATAAATACATCTATGAGAGTATGATCAGATAAACCAACTGGGGGCGAGATTGTGTATTTACAGTGAGATGGACTAGAAGTGAAAAACAAATCCATAATTTTAAAAGAGTGGTCATAGCGGTCAGGTATATGCGTAGGGTAGGAGATACTTTGCTCTAAATCATTGAGAATAGAGAAAGTGAGGGCTTCGATCCCTCCAACATCTATATGGGAGGAATTCAACCTATCTCTATGGTAAACATTGAAATCTCCGAGGTAGAGGATCTCGGCTTGCGGGTGAGAGGATGTCCCAGTCTCATGGCAGGAGTTTAGATATTCGATGAAGGATATGAAATTTGTAGAATTAGGGAAGCAATAGGCGAAACAGAAGACAAGTGCGGTAGTACGGAGACAGACTTTGAGCCACATAACATCAAAGTTCGGAGACTCAAGGTCCTGAGGCGTGCAACATGTGTATTTATTTTGGAATGAGCACAAACACCACCTCTGAATGGGAATCGTAAGTGGAGATCATAGTTAGATATGAAAAAGGGACTAGTGAGAACATCATCAGACAACTGTGTCTCAGACAGAAGTAAGATATTAGGAGACGTACTGGACAGATGGTGTTCAACTGAAGAGAGGTTACTAGGGAGACCACGAATGTTAGTGTAGCGAACAGAAAAAGAGGAAGGTCTCACAGAAAGGGAAAAGTCAAGGGAGGTGCCTGTAGTACTACTGCAAGAGACCTCCCTCTCATTGGCAGTAGAGTCATGCTGAAGCCCGGCAGTTCTTAGTACCCCATGATGCCGGGGACTAGGGGCCATAGATTTGACGGACGCTGCCATGATGGTGCTTATAAATGTTTGAGCGGACAGGAATGGGCAAGAGTACTTACGTGAAAAGAGTAATAATGATAAGCAAGGTATGATTAGGTGTTTGGTGCGTGTTAAGAGGAAGATGGCAGGACTATCCCAGTAGTCCCGTTTTGATTAGACAGGAAGTATCAAATCACTATCAAGTAATGAGTATAATTCTTCATCTTTGTTTTTAGTAAAAGTCGCTTCCATTCAAGAATTTTTATCATTTCCTACTTGGGTCAAGATAAAACTGATACCACAATCAGCGTATCACTGAGGTCAGAGGATGAATAGCGTAGTCTCACGGTCTGAGCTCAAACAACGCATCTGTTTACTCAGTTTTGGCTTAGAACTCACGAGTTGGTACTCTCAAGATCACGTGCCACGGAGAGGAAGGATAACATCTCAGTGACTCGTTACATTATGGAAACTGAAGTCAACACCATTTATAGTGAGACGATGTGGATCCTATAGTCACCGTACGCTAAATTGGCACAGAAGCCACGCCCCTCACATACCTAAGGTAGCTGATTGGTTCATATGCAATGTTCGTGTCGCTATCCATTTCTTCGGACTAAGTGTGTTCACAGTTTGTAATTATGCTAGAAATTGGGAACAAAATATTAAATGATTTTAAGGCATCAGAAACATAGAAAGGATGCTAAAAATGTTAAATATACATCACAAACGGTCTAAGTCAAGGAAAACATCGTTTTCGAATGAAGACTAATAATTATCTCTTTGTCTTGTAGCAAATGTAAACTAAACAGAAACAAATGACACCAAACATAGAGCACAGTAAGCAGTAAACTACGGTTTTTACTGGCTAGATATATCTCATAGCATTATGTAACTGATAAAAGTCTATATATAGACCTTACGCAGAGGGGAGGTAAAGTATTCAGGGGAACAACCACGATGGGTGATCAGCTGATATGAAAGCGCACTACAGGCTACTTGGCTCGGACGAGACTTTTCTGCTGCCGATAATATACTGCGTTTACTGGGCAGGTGGTGTGGGTTGTTAGCATATGCCAGATACAAGGTCTGGGTTGTCATTGCACAGTAGCTGGTTGGTGTGGTTAATGTGTGGCTAGGCTGGCGGCATGGGTTGTGCCAGCTTGATTGTTTACTCGGTAAGATTACCGTTTTGGACATTGAGCTGTTTCAAAATAGATTTTTTTTTTATTATTTTTGACGTGATTTGCACATTTCTTACCTTCATTTCTACCGCATATCACTACCTTTGGAGATATCTTCCCCCATATCCAACAATAATGAGGGACCCGCTGCAGGAATCGAGGCTTTGGGTGGAGGAAAGCATAAAAAGTAATGATTTGCGTTGGAAATGAAGGTCAGATTCATTCAAAAACCACCGAAAAAACAATTTCAACCATACCAAACCTAACAAACCGAACCTAACCTAACAAAATTGGCTGGATACCCGAATCGGTAATAATACCATTTACTCTATGGGCGGTGTGAGCAGTGCCTGGGTATTCTTAGCGGGAAGTTTAGGAAAGGCCTATGTATGGTGGGCTGGAGGAGTTCGTGATGCGCGAGTATGCTAATTGATGTGTGAATCCTCTGTATGATGGAGGGATGATGTGTGGCTTCTTTGTATGTTGGGAGGGTGGTGTGAGGTTCCTGTGTGTAGTGGGAAGGTGGCGTGAGGGCCCTGTGCATTTTGGAGAGGTGGTCTGAGGGCTATGTGTATGATGGGAGGATGGCGTAATATTCCTGCGTATACTGGGAGGCTTGTGTGTGGTTCCTCGGTATACTGGGAGGGTGGTTTATTATTCCTGTGTATACTGGAAAGGTGGTTTATGGTTCATGGATGTATACTGGTAGGTTAGTGTATGGTTCCTGTGTATTCTGGGAGATTTGTGTATTGTTCCTATATATACTGTGAGGGTTGAGTGTGGTTCCTGCGTATACTAGGAGGGTTGTGTGTTGTTTCTGAATGTACTGGAAGGTTTAGTGTGTGGTTCCTGTGTATGCTTAGAGGGTGGTGCGGGTTGTGAGTCACTGTCTGGAAGGTTGTGTGGATAGATGGTTGCTTTGTATACTTGGTGGATGGTACGGGTGATGCTTATATATACTGGAAGGGTATTTTGGGTCAGCCTTCTTATGGTGACTGGATAGTGGTTGACGAAGACTCCTATCCGTTGTAGTGTGTAACTAAAGACATGCAGGGTCATGATAGACATAGGAGAGCTATGTTTTCAAAACATTTCATAACGGGGAGTCAAGTGTAGTTGCACTTGACATATCTAAGGCTTTTGACAGCGTGTGGCATTGGAGTCTCATCTCTAAGCCTTCCTCTTTTGGCCTCTCCCCCTCACTTTGCTCCTTGATGTCTAGCTTCCTCTCTGGTCAGTCTATCTGTGTGGTTGTTGATGCGTCAGCCTCCACCCTTTTCTCCATCAGCAACGGTGTCTCTCAAGGTTCTGTCCTATCTCCTACACCTTTTCTCCATTTTTTCAAAGATTTCCTCTCCTCCACAAACAATCCAATGCACTCATACACTGACGACTCAGCACTGCATTCATCCACATCCTTCAATTCTGCTGCTTCTCCCACTCAATCTGAATCTCGTCTTGACACAGCTTCCTTAATAATCTCAGACTTGGGCAGGATATTTCAGTGGGGTACACAAAATCTTATTAAGTTTAATGCCTACAAGACCCAATTTCTACCCATCTCTCTATCGAAAACTCCTCACAACTCTCGTCTCTCCTTTGAGGGTTCTGTAATTCCACCTCTTAGCTCAATGAACATACTTGGTATTACTGTAATATCCACTCTTTCTTGGAAACCCCACATTACGGGAATAGCTAAGTCTGCCTTTAAGAAACTGGGTTTCCTGTTTAGATGTCGAAACTTCTCTTCTGAACAATTGCTCAGTTTATACAAGGGATTGATTCGTCCTTGTATGGAGTACTGCTCTCATATCTGGGGTGGTTCTAGCTCTGTTTCCTTACTTGACAGAGTTGAGTCGAAAGCGGTTCGACTAATAAACTCTTCCAGGCTAACTTCCAAACTTGATCCCCTTGCCCTGCACCGCAATGTTGGTTCACTTTCCCTCTCCTATAGGTATTGCTTTGGCTTCTGATCCCGAGAGCTGGCTGCTTGTATGCTCCTACCACTAGCTAAACTAGGCAATACTGGGCAAGCTGCTGCGTCATATAATTACTGTGTGGCCGTTGGCAACTCAAGAGTGTGCCGTTTTGATACCTATTTCTTTCCCTACACGTCGAAGCTTTGGAACTCTCTACCATCTCATGTCTTTCCCAATAACTATGACCTGGCACATTTTAAAAGACACATTTTTCACTTCTTCCAAAATCCGTAAATACTTTCCTTGTCTCGTCTTTTTCCGTTTCATCAACCTCTCTATATTTCATTTAAGGCCCGGCCTTGATGTGGACTTTTTCCGTGACTGGAGCCTCCAGTGATATAAAAATTGTCACCAAAGTTGATCAAGGATGGAGAAAAATGAAAAAGAATTCAAAGGAGACCGACCAAACTAATTCCTGTTCTCAATAAAAAGAAAAAAAGTTATGAAGAAAGACTCAAAGAGTTAAATTAATTTTCCCCAAAAGCGCAGACTTCGAGGATACCTAACTGAAATTTTCAGAATACCTTCCAACTTCGATTTACTTACAAATGAAAATATCTTCACCGTATACATAGATTCAGTTACCAGGCAGTGATCGAACACTGAAAGAAATTACTTCCTGATGTAAATGCACAGACCATCAGTACCTTCAAATTAAGGCTAAATAAACACTTTAACCATATCTCTTATCAGTACGTAAACCTACTTATCAGTTATCCCTAATATTTACCGAGAAAATATATCTATTTACAATCTGCGTCCAAGGCTGTGACGGTAAACATAGTGCTACGAACACCTTTTTCCTTACACACTTTCCCAGAAAATTCCTTTCCCTTTAGTGCTGTTTATCTTTTCTCATCTTCATTCTGGCAGCTAAGCCAGAAGGATAGGTGGGTTGGGACGTGCCCTCTGCTTTACTATTCTGTTTCCACTAACATGCCAGGGCTAGTTTTAGCAAAGAACTTCATGGACCATTAGGTGTCCTGTTACCTGTTGCCATGTACTAACCATATCAACCAACACATGTCTCCTTTTAAGTCAACAGCTTCACGTTGCTTCCTGCCTGCCTCTGATCGCGTGTTGCACCTTATACCCTACCAACTACACTGTCACTGTTGCCATCATCTGCCCACATGTGGTAGAGCACCCAGTACCCCTGTACACAGTTTTCCCTCCTGCCCTCGCCTCACGCCGCTACACTTCCCTTTGTCTTGTCCTTCCCTACCTGAGCCAACCAACCAGTAATTCCGTCTTTTTCCACACCTTCTTTCGCTCAGTCTTCCCCAGACCTAATCAAACACAATGCTCTTATATCTTAAAATTCACCCTCATAACATTCACTATTCAGGCCCCTCACATGGCGCACAGCCACCCCTTGAAAAAAAAGAAGGCATTTTTCTCTGGTGTTAAAGGATTCTGCTGGTACCTCGCCCTGGCCCCAGGCCCTCTATACTCACCCTTCCCCGTCAGCCACAGATCCTACTGCACTTCCGTCACCCTGGACACAACACACGCGTGGCAGCCAGTCGCCTGTCTGGAGGGATCTGTAAGGACTCGTTATTCATAATTTCCTTTTTGGCTTATTTGTCCCGGACTTTAGCAGACTTGTTCATGGTATAGGGTAAATGCAGTCTGTTCATTTATCTATATTCGTTACATAATTCTGACTACAGCCGGAGTGTTTGTATGAGTAAATATTGTAGTTAGATCCCATGTCCTCACTAATCATACATAAGGACATGCCATAGTAACCCCTACCTACCCTTAGTTTACTCATACATGACTATACACCATAATGACTCCCAATCTATCTTCATTACTTAAACATGAGCACATGCCTTAGCAACCCCCCCCCCCTACTGTCATAATTTACACGTGTACCCGCCTCACACACACACACACACACACACGCACACACACACACACACACACACACCTCATCCCGCCTCAAACCTTACACCCCTGCCATGAAGGACCATGAGTTCCCTCAGCAGCGTTGCTACCTCTCTGACTCTACATTTCTTTCACGTTTGTCCAGCTACAAGCTAACCCTTCTACAGCATGGTATCTCGGTTCAGCTTCACTTCACTCCACGCTGCAGCCATGTCCCTGAGTAAATTACCCTCCATTACGCTACGGTAGCCATCTTTCTTCTTCCAAGTCCTAAGGTTGATTCATAAATGCCATGGCTGAGTCTCACAGTAAAGTCTGCGTATGTTGGAGAGGTTCGTCTCCAGTATGAGAGAGAGAGAGAGAGAGAGAGAGAGAGAGAGAGAGAGAGAGAGAGAGAGAGAGAGAGAGAGAGAGA
>JAYMFT010181244.1:0-12046 GCA_038088735.1 Panulirus argus
TTTCTTTTTTTTTTTTTTTTTGGGGGGGGGGGGTTATATATTTTTGAATACTGATGCCTTCATTTTTTCTCTAATCCTCCTTATGTGTTGAGGTATATACTTAGTGTGTGTACGTGTGTGTGTGAGTGTCTTCAGATTACATTTCCAGTGTTTGTTAGTGACTTGCCTGCGTTATGTGACCCATGCAAGGTTGAATCTTACGAAATGTTTAGCGAGACAAGAGCAGTAGCAGCAGCAACTGCTCCGCGTCAAATATAGATATAGAAAACATTATGCTATCACTGGCCATAGGGACGTTAAGACTCATTTTATACATCGATTTGTTTATATCTTTTAAAAAAGAATGAAGACGTTTTGTTCTACTTCAACAGGAATATGAATCGGTGGACATAAGGCTCCTTCCCAATGCGAGCCGGACGATGTGGTGTGAACATGGCTACATTCCAACCGTCGACCAGTACATGCAGGGTAAGAATGCGTCCCTTATATCACTGGAAAATAATTCATTTTCTGAACATTTTACTATAAGTCTTAAACCCTTGGAAACGTTTTCTGCCAATTACACTGTAAATTTTAAACTCTTTTATGAAAGCTTTTTGCATATTCTACAATAAATTTTAAGCCCCTTACAAAAAATTTGCTGTACAATTCATCGTAAATTCTAGACCATTATATATATATATATATATATATATATATATATATATATATATATATATATATATATATATATATATCAGTTCCACCATAATATAGTGTGATTTCATTATAGTAACAAATAAGGTACAAATGTATTATTCATTTCGTCTGACGTCCTGCTTTGAGTGAATCCCTGCGATGACCATAGGTGTTGTGGTGAAAGTATAACAGCTGAGTAGATGGACATGATAATGCAGAGTAATGCAATGAGGTTGAGTAGCCTACCGTCACTGCATGTACCGTCATGCATACATTCATTTTGTCCGTGGTACCAGATAGGAGTCTCTCGGTACTTTCACTGAGGCAGGCCACGCGGTTCGATTCCCTGTGTCGAAGTGAGAAAGCAAATAGTTAAGAGAGAGCTGACCACTCCTTCTTCTCGTGAGGAAACCATGCCTGATATATAGTGCTGTTGTTATCTTTTCTGTTTGGGAATTGATAGAGAACAGCTTACGTCTGTTGAAGATCATTAATTACTCCAGAGAAAGGGCAATCGAACTGTACGAGGGAAATATATTCTCTCATTAGCCTGTACAAGTGATGCTTTTATTATTTAAGTAGCTAGAAAGTGGTGTTCTGTATGCACGGTATATGCCAGAGGTTGGAGAAACCCTAGCTTAATTTTGTCTTAGAAGGGATAAAATATTGTCCTGTTTTATTAAATTCTAGTGAGACTAAAGTTCATCTTCCAAATATCCCATTTTGACTTCAGAACATTTGCCATCTACGTACTTCAACTCGCGTCCTAGACTCGCATATTGCCATCAGTCCTGTGCTAATCCACCTCAACTATCTCCCATCCTGACGCAGAAATCGCCACATTATACCATCCTCACATCGTCATCCACATCGTTGCCAAAATCATCTAATTGTTCAGCTCTACATCCCCGCTAGTTAGTAATTACTTAAGAGGCTAACGATTGTTTTGTCTGTCTTGTCTGTCAGCCATGGGGCGGTACACTCCGGCCGTGCACGCCGTGGGCAGCATCATCACCATCGCCCTCTTCGTCTTCTACGTGGAGCACATCATCTTCACCTACAGGAACACGCACACCGTCTACCGCAGGCACATCAACTGGCTCGCCTGCTTCTACCCGGTCAGTGGCACGATAGCGGAGAGAGAGAGAGAGAGAGAGAGAGAGAGAGAGAGAGAGAGATTGTTAGAGGGAGAGAGAGGTAGAGGTAGAGAATGAAAGAGAAAAAGAAAAAAATTGGGAGAAAGAGTGAGTGAGATTAGAGAATAAAGAAATTTTTTGTGTATTTTTCTAGACAAAAAAAACTCGTCCTAAATCAAAGATCATTTCACAGCTACTTTATAACAAAAGTAGGCTTAGTAAAGTAAATAGATTTTTAACACAGGCCAGATGACAAAAAAAGTAATCTTATAGTTACTTTTTGGGGGGTTTGATAGAAGAAATGCCACAATATACTCAAGGACAAAACAGTTTTCCTTTACAGTTACAATGTAATCAGAAAAGAGTAATGATTCTCTTTTGTAATTATTATACTTCCATCCCCTAAATTTAGCTGTATTGTAGCATCCATTGTAGCATCTGTTGTAGAGACGGTAGTTATTACACCTGTTCCTTCGTTGTGGAGATGCTCATTACACCTGTTCTTTGCACAGCTGGGAGCTTTGATGACCATCCTGGCGCTGGTGGTGCCCAGGGCTCACAACATCTGTACAGCTGTCAAGATCGTGTGAGTATGTGCATGTGTAATACTTCAACTACAACTACTACTAATGCTACCACTACTGCTGCTACTACTACTACTACTACTACTACTTCTACTGATTAAAGATCAGCATTAAAAGAATCTGATATTGAATACAGTATTACAATGTTTTATCTCAAAAAATAGGAACTATTTCACACTTAAATGACACCAATGTTAAATTTATAGAGTTAGCTATTAAACAAAAGTATAGTTCATTTATCATCCTATCTATGTGATGGTTTATAGGTTTAATGAGCTAATTAAACTGTTAATGAATACTTCAAGCCATATTCAGAGGCAATTATTGCAAGTCAAGCAAATGACTTTTCTGGAAAATAATCTCAAATCCATACTTCAAAGCAAGCTGAGCCACTTCGTGTTTTGATCACAGTGAGAGGGGAAACATTCTATCCACGGTTCTTTTCATGACCTCGGGCAACACACTACTCCTACATGTCGTTCAGTACTGGCTTAAGATTCAGGTAATGTCCTTCCGAGGTAAGGAAAAGGTATTTAGAAAGCTAGGCTACAGCGTGGGAGTTGTCACCCAGAGTAGTAGAAGTGATATTTTCATTTCGAAATGATATTGAATAAATAGAATAATTTAGAAAGATCATTACCATTATGTAATGTTGTTGGGACTGATATGCCTTCGTGGTTCATGCAGTGTATAAAGTTCTCACTGACTATGGTGGACGCGATGACAGAAGCATTGCTATGCAGCCAAGCAAATGTCGAGACTCATTGCATGGTTTGAACGTACGAAAGCTACGCTTTGCCACGATATCCTCTTCATCAACGGTGACTGCTTTATTCCTTTCGGGAATCAATATTTACTATATACCTTTTTAGTTTGCATGACCACTGGTGAACAGATGTTAAGCATATATTCAAAAGAATCTCCTTTCAGTACTAATTAATAATTATTTATTATGTTTTCTTCCATAAGGAGGAATGTGTTGCTTTTGTTATGTACAACCTTTTCATTTTCAAAGCCTTTCGGATGGAAGACCTTAAATAACAGCTCTATTTGTTTTGATTTGCTTTTCCTTCTTTAGTTTTTAATTCCTTTTGTTGCTTATATCGTGTTCCCTCTCACCCGATTGACTTGAACTTTTCAGGAAGGCTCACTCTTAACAATAGTCCGAAATTATTCATTTTTTGATTAATATTATTATTATTATTATAATTATTATTTTCTTTAAATCTTATTTTTCCTTTGCATCTCCAATGTAACCATTTGACCTAGAAAGTTGTGCTTGGTGTCAAAAGGTAGAAATAACATTATTATTTTGCACCATCGGCTTGCCACCACCTAGTACCACTATCTTCTCTCTTCACAGGTTCTTCGCTCTGGGCATCAGCCACTTCACTGACCTCACCGTCCTCATGTTCGGGTGCGAGAAGGCCATGTTGGCCAAGCTGAAGGAATCCACTTTCGACCTGCACGTGGGATTGCTCCGCTGTTGCCTGTGCATCCCGTCCCCTGCCATTACCAAGTGAGGTTCGAGATTTAACTGTCATTGTGAGGAGGAGAATGGTGACGAGGGTGTTGGAAGTGGCTAGGATGGTGATGTCATTTGTGACGGTGATGAGGATGGTGACGACAACATTGGTGGGTGGAGACGAGGATGATGATGTTGATGATGTGATTGAGATAGTGATTACTGGTAATGATGATGAAGAAGATTGTGAGAGTGATGATGAGAAGAAGGAGGAGGATCAGGAAGAAGACCATGATAGTGATAATAATCATGATGATATGGTGAGGAGGAGGAGGAATGTGATAGTGTTGATGATGATGGCGTGTCGGTGATAGTGACATTGATGATCATGTTACTACATGGTGGTGGTGTTGGTTGTCATCAACTTGTTCTAGTCAATCATCCACATTTTCTCTGAGGCGATCATCCATTCGTTCTGGCCAGTCATCCACAACATCCTCAGGGCCGATCATCTACTTGCTCTAGCCTATCATGCACTTGCTCTGGTCGATCATCCACGCTTACTCTGGCCATTTTTCCACGTTTACTCAGGCCAATTATCCCACTTACTTCGGCCAGTCATCCACAATTACGCCGGCCATTCATCCACACTTACCCATACTGGTTTGCGCAGTCGTTGTGGCCCTAAACATTCAACGTCTCTCCCCAAGGATCCGTCTTCGACTCCTGAAGTGGATGATTTGGCAGTTCCCCTACACCCAAACCTTGTATTTCTTCTTTGAAATCTACTGGACGTCCTCTGAGTCAGACCCGGAGGGGCTTGTAAGTATAACCAAGAGAAAAAAAAAAATCGAATTATTCTTTGAAATTAAACCCCTTAAAAAACTCAAGTTTATTCCCAGCTTTAAATTTCTCTCTTCCTCTCTCTCTCTCTCGTTTCCGATTCTTAATCAGTTTGAATCTTTCTCTTTACTTCTCTTTTTTTTCTCTCTCGTACCGATGGTTTGCCACCACCTTACCGTATGCCTTTACCCCTTCCTCCTGCACCGACAGATCCTCCTCAACTACGACTACCTGTGGCTGGACGTCTTCAACGCCGTCTCCTTCCTCACCACCATCTACGCCTTCACAGTGCTGGCACACTTGGTTCGGGACCGACTCAAAGCCTTCAACTACAAGGTGAAGTGTTCTTAATCCTTCCGAAGCTTTCTTGTAACTGTTTCGAAATTTTTATGCTCGTAGAGCTTACATGATAATTTACTGTTCAACTTAATCATAAGTTATATCGAGTAAAGGGATAGGAGGCTCATGAGCACAAGCTATGCCTTCATCTTCAATGAGACATGTGTGAAAGAGAGCATATTGCCCATTAGAGCTACTGACTGTAAGCTGCAAGACAAGCGCTCCACTCGCGAGCAGGGTAAGACGGGCTCCTTTTGGGCAGGGAGGGGTCATCGACGACAACACAACTCTTCCGTGTCAATGTAACGTAGTACTGATCACCTTGACAGAGGAAGTACGCGACGCTGCTGCTCCTGTTGATCGTCCTGAAGGTGCTGAACCTGATCATCAACATCCTTGGCAACTACGAAATCTTCCCTTGCATCCCGCCATATATCAACTCCAGGGTCTACTCCCACAGTAAGTTCCTCAACGACGACGAAGGGGTTATGTATGTGTAGGGAGACGTGGCTGGGGTGACGAAAGGAGG
The DNA here is from genome assembly GCA_038088735.1 of Panulirus argus. NCBI lineage: Eukaryota > Metazoa > Arthropoda > Malacostraca > Decapoda > Palinuridae > Panulirus > Panulirus argus. Next base: position 5,575 of record JAYMFT010181244.1, read on the forward strand.
GGAAGTACAGGGAGGGAAAGTGAGGAGAGGAGCGTTGTCTGGTAATCAGAAGGAACATAAGGGTGGTAGAGATGTAGTGAGTGAAAGGTGTGTATGAGGAAGGAATGGGGTGGCTTAATGAGGAAGGATGGAGGACACGGGAATGAGGAGATGTGTATGAGGGTCACGCGAACCGGGTATGGGAACATGACCTGAATATTGCAAACATCTAGTAACCCAGCGTCCCTGAGGCGAAGCCGGGTGTGGCGTGTTCCCCGACACTCAGGAACTCGGTACTAATTCCCTGGCCTTGAAGATCCTGGACGCCCCTTGTCATGTGGGAGTCAAGGACAGACTGTTTGGCTCATCTCAAACGTGTGTTGCAGTCAAATGGCAGTGTGTCCATGCTACCACTACCCCAATTCTGGGACATATTTTCATTTTCCTTCCTAAAAATGAAGCCAATAATTAGAATCGAGCGTGCGTACAAGACTCTTGGAGTGTAGTTTATTGAGTGTGTTATGACAGTCTAATGTTGTGATTCACTTGCAATGACGACCTGCAGTCAGTTATTCGTCTGTCAACTGTGTGGAAGACCTTCGCCTGTTGCCTCCTGAAGCATCTTCAGGATCCTGTGTACAACGTTTAGAGTCTCAGATTCATTATGAAATTTTGTTTTAGCTTCCAATAAAGACATACTTTTTGTCATAACTAGTAAGGATATGCATCATTCTGGATGAGTGCTAGTACCCTGGTTCGAATCTCTCTCGATACACCATCTTATTGCATCTCGCCCACAGCTGTGTTGAACCTGATGCACTTGGTGCTGCTGACGATCTTCGGCGGGCTGGAGTACTGGCAGTACCACACGGAGGAGTTCCTCTCCCCGATCTCGGACAAACACCACCAGCACCACCACGAGCTCATCATCCACGGGCAGGCCTGCGTCTGCATCATCTCCGAGATGACGGGACACCAGAGCAGGAGGAAGAGCATCACTCAGCTTCCCTTCGTCGTCGAGGAAACCACGAGCGACGTCCAGGACCTGGAGAGTGAAGAGAAAGGGAAGACCAACCCGACCCTCGATGACGTCCCCGGCGTGGAACTGAACGGAACGAGTCACGTCGCCCCAGATACGAAAGATGTAAACACCGAAGAAAATGGAGCCAGTCAGACTTGCTTCTGACCTAACAGGGACTCAGGCACGGGTCTGGCTGTAGTGTAATAAGTCTTAGGGTGTACATTGCTTCACTCATTCATTCATTCATAGTCCATAGATTCTATATTCTATTCCGCCATCACAAGCAGCCTCGTTAGGACTCAGTGGTTCTGTTGCTGTCTGATATTCAGTTGTGTAAGTTTGTTAAGAAGTGGCGATTGGAAGCTACACACACACACACACACACGCACACACACCAAAACTCTTTCTTACAAAGGGGTCCTGATGTAATTATAATCATATAAATACACACTGATATAGGCTAAAGGTCTATATTTGTATAACCTATTCATTCCGTCTTCTCATATCTTATATGTTAATTCCAAAACTACTGTTAACCGTATGTATGATACATTTTTCCGACAAGTGGCCTTCCTTCACAGCGAGAAGCTGTTTTGTATAAAGTGTTTGATATATCGTGAGAAAATATAAATTTCTATTTATGCTAAAGTTTAATTTTGAGAAGTTTCAGAAAGCAAAGGAAAATAGAGATGTCTTTTATTTAGATTTAATTGTTTTCGTAGTAGAAATTTGTCAAGAAAGACTTACAGGGGCATCATTGTAAGTAGTGTGGCAAAGTAGGTAGGAATTAGAGAAGAAAAATTATAATGAAACTTTTTCGAGTTCTTATGAACCTTTGGGCTACTGATGAAGAGCATGATAGAGACACTAACATTATAAAAGTCAATAGAACATTAGACTAATATTCATAATGTTTAGAAAGTTCAAGCAATTCCTTTATGAATATTCAACAGACGTTGAAATTATGAACCTTGTGTCATTATTAACATCAACATCTTCTGAAAACTTTTACAGTGATGTTGAAACATAAACAATCGGGATATCAACATTGCTGTTAAAGTTAACAAAAGATCGATGCGACACTCAATATTACATTTTTTTTTTTTATCCGTTCTATTCTAAAGTCTTGTTTGCATTACTACCTCCGATTTCTATTTCATGAAAGGTATGGCTCATATGTTGTGTAAGTACGTGTCCCGTCATTTACCATTTAATATTATGTGTTATAGTGACTTGACATGTTACTCTGCCCTGTTCTTTATTGTTCTCTAATGTTAAAAAACTATATATATATATATATATATATATATATATATATATATATATATATATTTAAAACTCTCCAATAAAAAAACTTGAATATAAAAGTAGACTTATTCCTCGACAAGGATGAGGCCAGAGTTGAGAGACCTCTTTGATTGTGTCATTCATGAAAAAGACACAGGGTCAAGATTTTTCTTTCTTTCATATTGTCTTTGTTTTTTCTCGTTCTCATCAAACTAATTCAAAAGGAGATTCACTCCAACTGTGTTCGTGATGAAGGGGAATGTTGGCGTTGATGTACCAGATGTACCAGTACGTGTTTTGTCATGAACCTAAGTACAGTGAGTTCGAAGCCATCATCGAACCATACCTGTATAAAGATTTACAAAACTAAAAAAAGAAACTCCCAATTATGATATTTTACTGTCTTTTTCTTTTTTTTTTTAAGCAGACGTCGTCTGAAACCTTTTAAGCCAGATGCTCGGACCCTTTAGTATGAGGACTCTCTCTTTGAACTCGACTATTAAGGATTAGATCAAAGACCGAACCATCCAAACCCTGGCATTCGAAACGTCGTCCTCAAGGGTTCGTACCGCTATATTTCGAAGGGTAGTTCCATCCCAACATTTGCTGTTATTTCTACTTTTTCCCTCAGTTACCCCTGAAGAAAAACTAAATCTTACAGTAATAAAAAATAAAGATATCCGTGCGCTATCTCTATGTGACTGAACCACTTCAAGAACTCCAAACCACGTTGCACAAAGCCAATCCATCGATGATTGAACCCTAATTCCTAAACGAGGTAGTTCGTATGGCCGAAACTAGAACCACCATAGCTTCATTCAGGCCGAAGGTTTCCTTCCTCTCCTCCCAGTACTGTAGACGAGCTCGCCATGGACAGGGGTCAGACCAGGTGACTGATTGATCGCCTGTGACGTGATGGGTAACGGTGTTCCCCCACAGCGTCACGAGACTTCGTCCTGACGTCGGTTGCGAGTCTTATACTCAGTCTCTTAAGCCTTCAAAAGAGTCTCAAAGCTTCATTCAGCATGATGTCGCAAAACTTCAGGTAACGTCACAAGGCTCTCTCTCTCTCTCTCTTCATAACAATAGATTGTGCTCTTCAGGTATCAGCAACTGATGTAGAGCCAAATACAAGATAAAACGCGCACGCAAACACACACACACACATACACAGAGGCACGCGAACACAATGTTATCTATAACAGCACCTTCCCCCCCCCCCCCAACACAAACACACACACACAGGAGGTCTAATACAATGCTTGCCTTTGTGTTCTTGATTCGGGGAGAACAATGTCATCTGCCCTGTTCTCTGTAAGTCATGTGTTTGAGGATCATTTGAATACACAGTTCCGGCAATCGGTCGGTGGCCCTGAGGTTGTAATCTGGTACAGACTAGAGACTGAATCATCTGAAATTCCGGAGAATGTGGATGTCATGGGACAAGGTCCCGTGCCAGGCACAGACCCGACGAATCTAAGATTATCAAATCAAAGGTTAAGATAAGAAGGAGGAGGAGAAATATCTATGGGTACGCTGTGGCATGACAACCCGTGACCTCCTCTGTGTGTGTGTGTGTGGGGGGGGGGGGTGAAGCCTAGTCTTGGTGCTGCTCCCAATCTGCGAAGGTCTGGGTACATTACACAATGGAACATATGGATCTATGGCCTCGGTGTCAACACACAGCCAACCACACACACACACACACACACCTGTTGCAGGGCATCCGGATATTCCTTAAAAACCCAGAAGACAGGAAGGTGCGCCGCAAGTTGCAATAAGTGGAACATCTATTCTAAAAACTTTGTCAACGCATTTTATTGCAAGGGTGAAAGTACACTGACCCATACAGACGAGGTCACACGCTCTGATACTTCCCAACCAATCACCTCATTCGTCTATTGACACTACAGTAGTTGTGTGCATTGTTTCCAACTGAAGCAACAGCCTTCAGACAAAAAATAAAAAGTTCCATCACTTTCTCTAGAAGATTGTAGTATCTAGTAACTGGGTCTTCATATCTCATTTTTCACAAGATGTTTGAGTGGAGACGAAGTGACAAGTCACTGCTGGTGTCGGTAAAGTATCGTTGCCAAGTAAAAGACGAGTATGAGACTGTTCGAACCACTGTCGAGACCGTGTTCCTTGTAGGGTTCGCTCCCCCGTTGTCTACAAAGGCAGTGGTTTATCTCTTCAATCTGTCCATCGGTATGCATGAGTTGAAATCTTTAATTTTTCTTGTTTTTTAGGGTTATTTCCCTACGAAGCCTGGATAAAATTAAGGCAAACGTGCAAACCTGATAAGCACTGATAAGGCTGTGCACGCCCCTTATCGTGGGACGTGTGGCCTACGCGGCTGTCATTATGATACATTATCGTGACGGCGCCGTTCGAAGAGCGACGAGCCTTCCGGACCTCCCATCTCTAGGGGGATTTAACCGTAATTATTAACTTAAATGAGGAAGATCACGCAGGATATAGTTCACTGGATATTGTATTGAAGAGAAATGGACGAACGTGTGGACGCGGCCAGCGGCAGGAGTAATGAGGAAAGCCAATGATAAGATAACACCCACTTCCTATAGTAACACAGTAGAGACATGAAATCGAGAGAAATGTGGTCAGACGGAAAGTGTGTGATACACAGAGCGAAGCGGACTGTGATTATGTAAGGAAGTGGGACTGAACACACGAAACCGGGAATTGTCTAAGTGATGTTTAAAATTTGAAGAAAAAGAAACTAGAGAGAAAAATGATTAATTGAGTGATAAGAAACTTCTGATGGATATGATGCGTGTATTTAGAATATATAGAATGTCGTCACGTACAGAAAGATGGGCAGAAAGATACATAAGCAAAGGTTTCCTGATACGGTATCATTGTCTTCATCGTAAATGAGTTAGCTACTATTTCCCATCCACAGTTTCAGTTATTTACCGATTATTCTTTACTATTTCATTGGGAAATTTTCACATGATAATATTCAAAGCAATGTGTTAAGTGAATTGCCTTATGAATTAATCATACTCTTCCTACTACACACCTTTGCATTACCCCTAATGGAGCGCACTTCATTCATCGTAGACCTCCTGCAGAACTCTTTATATTTTTTCTAGCAATTAAAAAAAATAATATAAGATCAACTCATTATTCTTCAACACTGCTGTAAAAATACATATTTACATAAGCAGTCGTGAGAGTCGTCGCGCTTATGAAATGAAATTAAAAAAAAATACGAGTGAAAATGTTGAATTTATAATGTGCACTACAAGGATGTCATTTACATACCAAGTCACTGAGAGAAGTGTTACCAACGAGTGGTGCAGAAAAATATCACTAGCTCTCGAACGACAGTCTTGCCAGTTTTGGCTTCGTTTTGTAAAGTAGGCCTGTGTTCGTGGTGTTGGTTTAACAGAATCTTATTTGGAGTCTTTTTGATCTCTACTCCTGCGGTGTTATATGCATACAACATGGCTCTTATGCTATAGTTATCTATAAAAGAGAACAGCTTATCTTACCATTAACTGATATATATAATACCTAGCATTATATATATATATATATATATATATATATATATATATATATATATATATATATATATATATATATATATATATATAATCAACCGCAAACAGTTGACTCGACTCACTGTGACATGTCTGTCCTTGAGATGCAGATATATATTCACCTCTGACCATCTCTCTTCACATTCCTCACTGTCATCATAGTTCCATTAGCTGTTACGAGTATTTACCTTCCAGCGTTCTGGGTGGAATAAAACACATAACCATGGACGACCCCTCCATGTTCGCTTCTGGGACCAAGTGCAATTATTCTTATATACCTACGACCACTGAGTACTTAAGTGGTAAGTCCTGTGACTATTTGTTTTGGGTGAATTATGAAACCATTTCCCCAGAACGATCCAACGCTATTGATACAGTGCTCATGTTGAAAGGAATATTTTCCGGTTATTATATTGGTGTAAAACGATTACCTTCAGTGAGACAATATATATATTTTGTGTGAAAACCTGGCAATTGAGAATAGGTTTGAAGGTTAAGGACACTGACGAAAATCAACTGTTATGAACGTTTGCAAAATTTAGCATTAGCTTTTATATATATATTTATATATATATATATATATATATATATATATATATATATATATATATATATA
>JAYMFT010181255.1:0-12046 GCA_038088735.1 Panulirus argus
TATATATATATAAATACTCCAGACGTAGATATTATCTCTCTGAATCCAAGATCAAATTCTATTATCAGGGAGAGATTGTCACCTCCATTTAGAGTGAGAGTTTGATTCGGTAATGCAGGACTGTCGAGTGTTTCACAAAGAGCGACCACTGCAGTGGTACTGCTTCAGTCCTCATATAACCTTCGTTGGCATATGTAACTCGAGAGAATTACAAGGGTAATATGTTCAGCGTAAGTGCATTTTCCTTTTTATCACGAGAAAACCCCGCATATATTTTTTGTAATACAATAAACTTATCAGGTTGGCTGAGCAGCAGTGGTCTCCTTGGGTGCGGATATTGCTTCATTGTGACAGGAAACAGAATATTTCTCGTGGAAAAAGGATTTCCTAACCTTCAGATGTGATCCGTGTGATGAAACGGCAGTGACATGCGCCACACTGAGTGACACAGACTAACTGGCTATATATATTCCAAGAGTTGACCACGAGTGAAATTGCATTGACGTGAAAATGCATTCACTGCATTAGCGATGAGTGATGAGGCAACTCCATAGCGTGTTTTTAGTTAATTAAATGGTTGCATGACACGTTATTATCAAGGTTAAAGTTTTAACTAACTTTCGGGCATGTACGAGTAGGAAATATACTTATGGAATATTTCATAAAGGAACGATAGTGTTACTGGAATTCAAAAATATATTCCAGGATGGTCTTGTTTAGCTGGAAGTGCAAAGAAACAACCTGGATGTCTGAAATAAGATTGAAATTACGTAGCTGCGTTGCTAGAATGGAAATGAGATGTAACTTTTGCCGGAATGAATATAAATACAAAAGTTCTGCAGTTAGTCGGACGTAAAATCATACATTTTGCTTTCAGAGAAAACGAACGGAAAAGGTTGTCTTTGACAAGGATTGAATAAAATGTACTTGATCTTTTCTAAAAGGAAGACTGAACGGATAATCTATCTTTTTACAGAGAATATAACAAAATTATTTAAGATGCTGTAGAATGAATATGCACTAGAAAACGCCACGTTGATATGAGGTGGAAATGGTTGAGCCATCGCGTTGGGGAGAAGTGGAAAAAGAGTGAGCTGTTTTACCCCCCCAGTTTAGAACTGGATGCAACAAATCGTTTGCCAAGGTGAAAAGCTTGATAATGGTAAGTGCTTGGCGTAGTTATATATGTTGGTATTACCGTAATGCATGAATACCAAGCGAAGAGAATAACGATCGGTGTCAGCAAGCAATGGGATTGCTTAAGAAGGCAAGATGGTGCGTGACGAAAGTTCAAAGGAAACCAACAGTGTCAGTTGAAGATCCATTAAGATTTCTTTTTTTCGTGTTTTGGAACATAATATTCGTGAATCATAAAGTGTTATAAGTTGTATCGTAAAGTGATTAAGTCAAAAGGAAAAGCGAGTGTGACAGGAAAAGCCATAGAAAGTTTTTGGCTCGTTTTGACTTTAAATTATCGTATTTCATTTCTCACTTGTTTTAGAGAGAGAAAAAAAAAATGTATAAACGTGTCTTTCTATCCTTTTTTTTGATTAATTTTTTGCATGAATAGATCACAAAAAGCAAATTCCATGGCAGTGGAACTTAGGGCTTCGCAGAGTAGGTAGCCATTTATACTCTCGTCACTGTAGAACAGATTGGCTTTGTATTTCTGCATGAAAAAGATATCCGCAAGTATTTCTGTTTGATTAGGAAGGTGGTAAGATGAACTTAGGGATCTGGGAGTCCCTCCAATTTTTACTGTTCTTCGTAGATGACGACAGAGGGATCTGCTGTAGCGTTTTAGCAGAGAACCAGACTTCGTACTGTTTCTATCTACAGTTGTTGTTTTTTTCATCAGTGGAAAGTACGAGTAGCTTAACCAAATCTGATCCAGATGATCGAAGGGTAACGTAAGTTCGTCTTTAACAATAGGATTTTGCTAAAATATGGACTAGTTTTTAAGAAACATCTCCACGGAACATTTTTCCTCATTTGGTTCAAGACAAAATCACTGGTAGGGAAAATCAGTCAAATTTAACGAAGGCAAAATTCGATTTTCTTTTTTTTCGTGTAATATAAAAGACAATAGATAACCAAAGTCAGAATTGACCTTTGATAATGAAAATGACTGGAAACATGATAAGGAAAAGAGACCGTAACTTTAAAGATTTCAGAGCAAGGAAAAGTCTTAGTGCTTTAGTCTTCATGAGCTAGGTAGCACAGTTAGTTCCGCCAAGCCATCGTGATTGCATTTCGTTGCTCGCATGCGCGATGTAACCCCCTGTTCCCCAAGGACACGATACCGTGTTACAACAGGCGATCAATACCTGCACAATGCGATCCCCTTGAGAAAGTCAAGCCGAAGGCAACTCTCTCTCTAATCTTCTTCTTCCCTTGTAGATCATTTGCCCACTGCCGCCAGTATGGAAGGCGTGTCAATCTTTACCCCCTCTTCAACGTCGCCAGCGGCGTTTGAGGACCTTCCCCAAATGTACTTCTGGCCTCTTCTGTTCAGTGACCTGTGCTCTGAAGGTCCCGTGTGTGTGTGCTACTGCGTCCGTGAATACGCTTTTATATAAGTCACTGGACAAAAAGGTTGACGTCTAGAAGTCTGGCACCCTTAGAAAATATGGAGGGAAGATGTGTTATGCCCGTACCCTTGCTGATGATGGCAGTGCTTCAAAAGAAGAGGCCAGACTTCAAAGAGGAAGAAATAGAGAGAGGGTTTAGGGTTGGAGTTGCTCGTCTCAGAAGGGGTGTTGTGGGAGACGAGACCATCTTGAAGGGATAGTCGGGAGTGGGAGGGCCATCTTGGAGGTTTGTAAGAGGATTGTCCGAGGCGACCGGCAGTAGGAGGGAGTCGTCTTGGAGGGCGAATACACCAGAGGTTGTCTCAGAGTGGTGGTAGAAGGAAAGAGCTAATATTGGAGGGTAGAAAAAGTGGGGTTCGATGAACATCCCAAAGAACGCGTAGATGAGAAAGAAGTTGCGAAATTTGGTCGGGAAGTGAAAGACGTCTTGGAGAAGTGGTGGTATGCACGAAGATAATTTTGAAGGGTTGGCAAGGAGGTAAAAGGTGTTGTCCTAGATGGGTAAGAGTGGCATGTTTGAAGAGGCTGGTGGGGTTAGAAATGATTTTAGGAGATCGTGGTATTGTGAGGGTAAAAGGTCATGGTGAGAGACTAGGGTAGGTAGATGGGTCATTTTGGCAAGTTGAAGGATGGTAAGAAGAAGAGGAGAACGAGAGGAGGGAGAATAACAGAGAGGGAGGAGAGAGATAGAGAGAGAGTGAGGAAGAAAGGGAGGAGGGAGAGGGGAGAGGAAGAAGGACCAGCGGAAGGGAGGAAATAGTGAAAAGAAGAATCTTGATGAGGGCGTAGGAGGGAGAAGTCTTGGCAGAGTGGTAGGTAGGGCTTGTGTTCAGTTTAGGAGCTGTGGATCACGTGTGAGGTCTCCCTTCGAGGGTTGGCTGAGCTGGAAGGAACGGAGGGGAGGAGAAGGGGCGGCTCCTCCTGGGGACGGAGGGGTGGAATAATGCGGTTCCCTCATCTGAGAAATGGTCGTGGGAACAATGGACACGTTGGAAGAAACCGTGGTAGCGTGATATCAGGCGGACCCCGAGGATCCCTGGAATAGATGGAAAGGGTAAAGGCTTGATACATCTAAGGTTATGAGGGGGGGAGGTTAAAAAAGGAGGTCGATGAGGGCTTTTCATGAGGCAGGAGTCTCATGGGACCCATATCTAGCAATATAAGGGTCAGGGAGCTGCAGTGTGAAGGCTCAAAGTAGGAGGAAGTAGGAGGCTCATGTGAAGGATTATTCCAGTAAGGTGTGGCGTCCATGCCAAGGCTCAGTAGCAAAGTGAAATATTGGGTAAGAACTCAGGATGGGTTAGAAAGGGGAGGAGCAGCGGTGCTATATTAGGTCTCATCTCCAGAGGGCAAGGTTCATGTTAAGCCTCAATTTCCACATTAAGCCTCATCTCTTAACAGGCCTTTAAGAGGCTCCCCAGGGAGGTAACAGTCTGACAATGCCTTCAATAAGACAGCGTTACCAGACCTCTTTCCTTTATGCAAGTTAAACCAATTTCTTTTCTTTTCTTTTCGCTGTAATTCCCTGATATACTGTTTATTTGGTGCCCTAAAGTTGTTTAATCAGTCAGAAGTCCGAAGAGCCAGGGAATGATGAGGAATAGAAGTCAACGACTAGGAAAGAACTATTGTAAACACCTGGGACAGTGGGAGATTCATGGACAGCTGGAACAGCTGGAGATTCATGGACACCTGGAGCTGTTGGAGATTCGTGGATGTCTGGAACAATGGGAGATTCATGGACGTCTGGAACTGTTGGGAGATTCATGGACATCTGGAACAGTGGGAGATTCATGGACATTTGGAACAGTGGGAGATTATCATAGACGCCTGGAACAGTGGGAAGTTCATTGACACCAGGAACAGTGGATGATTCATGGACATCTGGAACAGTGGAAGATTCATGGACACCTGAAACTGGGAGATTCTTGGATACCTGAAACAGGTGAAGAGACATGGCGGTTGTGAATTTTCTTGGTAGTTTGATGTATGATGAAATTCAGAATTTTCCTCACACTAATGATAACAATGTTAACAGTTCCATGAAAATACTTAACAGTTCATTAGGACTGAATCACTGGATATGTGAGCTAGATGCGTTTAACTGTGAATCGAGTGGCTGACATGATAGGAAAGTTATCATCATCATTAGGGAAGTTGAACAGTTCAGTAGCACAAGAAATATACAGAGTGCAAAAGGAGACTGCAGAAATATTAGTGATCATGTTGGCCTAAAGGATGTGATTTTTTCTTAGGAAGTGAAGGGCTGAAGCTAGATATTCATACGTCTTGAGTGAATTTGCAGAGACGAACATGGAAACTGAGGCTCTTGCTAACAATAGTATAACTGTTGTTTTCAATACTCAAGTTTTATTAGTTTGTACCACTCGTTTGTTAAGCAGTTATCACTTGTTGAATACAATATTTGATGTACCATTGACCGTAGGGTTTGTTTTAGGCCTAGAGCAAACCATTTCCAGATCGTTGTCGTTCTTCACCAGCACCTTAACTGTGAAGGACCTCGAGTGATTTCTGTTGTAAATTTTAGTTAAGTTTGTGCATGGATTTTATCTCTTTTGATGAGACGTGGTTGATTGTTGCTTCGTGAATATCTTTGTAGTGAATCCATATATATATATATATATATATATATATATATATATATATATATATATATATATATATATATATAAGCAACACACCTTTTTGTTGGAAAAATCTTTCTCTTTGCACAGAACAAAACGACATGCCATCGCCCCCATGTCATAAAAATATGTTCCCCCCCGTCAAGACGAGAATACTAGATACATACTCAGCGTTCAGAAGATCCCTAAACCCGCTTTACTGACTACAGGCCGTTGGAGTTCCTTAGTAAGAAAAAAGAAAAAAGAAAACTGCTTTGCCCTTCTCTAACCCTGCCTCCAATCTTGTATCTCGCTTCTGATGCCCGTGGGAGTAAGCGATAGCCATCGGCAGTGCCGTCTGTGTGTGGGAAGAGAGGGTAGGAGTTAGCTCGGAATTTGTGGAAGAGAGAGATTTTTAGCTCTGTGGGCAGAAGCGTGTGTGTGTGTGTGTGTGTGTGTGTGGGAGAGGTGTATATGTAATACACTTGGTAATCCAGAAGGCTTTGTCCGCGTGGGAGGAATGGGTACGTGCGCTGGACAGTATCTGACAGCCATATCGAGGGAAACAAATTCTCTTGACCGCAGATGGGGGAAATGGATCTTGGATTTGATATTACGGCGAATTTATCTCGGGGAGATTACGTCTCGTGGGTTTGTCGAGGGAGCATTCCGCAGTGTATCTCGGTCACTGTCAATATATTTTTTCTTCTTTAAATTGTATAAAACAACTGATTAATCATGTAGACCCACGACCTCCTTTTATAAAGGCAATAGAAATCCGATCAGCATTAGGTTAGTGTTGGACTGCTTTTGGAGTTCGAAGTCCGTCAGGGAGACTGTACCGCTTTTCCATCACTGACGATGGAACAGCATCGCCGAAGGTGATAACCACATGTAGACGGAGTCCGGTACGGTAACATCCCTCTTAAGTATATAGACAAGGGAATACTTAATAATTACGACATATACCAAATTGCGTTATTACATTAAGGTGTTTCAGTAGTTGTGTAGCACGATGAAAAATATTTCTTTTTGTCAAGTTAGGGTAGGACATGTGCACCTAAAACTTGAAGATACGGAAACACGAAATAGAGAAGATTTAAACGTAAGGGAACGAGACAGACTGTAACTTACTATGTGGAGTAAGCTATAAGGAGAGAAGGAAAGTCCGAGAACTGAGGCAGAGAGGAATAATGATGAAAAACGAAAACATCAATAACTTTCTCCGAACTATTTTTGGGGTCTTTGTGATGCAATAGAAGCACCACGATTTTCAAGCGCAGATGTTTCCTGAATGTGGAGGACACAAGGGGATTCTGGACATGGAATGTGTTTGGAAAGATGTTTAAACTTTATCTTTCGTAGTGGAGTAGATGAACGTGGAGAGCTGATGAAATAAAACTGAAAGGGAAAACATTCACGAGCGAATGCAACGTTTTCTTTTTTTTTCTTCCATTTTGTTTTTTCTAAGAATTGTTGCTGACCCTCATTCAGTAACTGTCACATCTATAACTGACCTTGACAAGTCTTGACAGTGACAGTGTCAAGATTAGTCAAGGTCAAAGATGTAGCAATTTACAAAGCGCGTTTCAACAACAATTCTCCAACATAAAATGGATTAATGTCAAAATAAACTGTAATTTTTGGGTAATTTCGACTTCTAAAGGAGGCTTAGAATTTTTTTTTGACACAGTTTTGTCATCGATATTGTGTGGGGTATGTAGTAAAAAGTATGTGCCATATTTCATGAACATTGGTTGAAATATATGCAGGTAATGGAAGCCAAAAATTGCAATTGTGGCCTTAGAGCCCTAAAAGCACATCCAAAAATCTAAAATCAATATATCACCCTTTCTGTGGAAGCTGATATGATTTCTTTGTACTGTAAAATACGGTTCCAACGTATAAGAAAAGATGATTGGACCTCCGTGGAGTAGTGCTTGGCGTTCTTGACTGTGACGCACTTATGGGTCGCCCAGTGTCGAACTCGCGTAGGTTCGAATCCTGTTCGCGGCACTCGGTCCACAGTCCTCCCAGCTGTTCATCTTCCCTTAGGGGTCGGTCACTATATTGAGTACCTTGCTTAGGCTAGGGTATATATATATATATGCGTTAATGAAGTGACCATAATTACTTCATACAGTTGCTCATTCCGTCTCAGCTAACAAAAATGAAATATATATACGTAAGTAATGGCAGTGTCATCTGGGGATAGATGTTTTACAAAGCAAGGTTCTTTGTCCTTCTGCATCACAGCAAAATCCTTTATTGGAACAAAATAAACAAATAAAAGAAGGTTCTGGGCGTACTGAAGCGAGATTCATAACCTTCCAAGTTTCTGGTCAGTGAGCACCAAAAAAAAAAAAAAAAATGAAGGAATGGCTGTATATTGTTGACTGTTGGAAAGAAAAAGACTGTCTCTGTCACTTCGAAGGGAGACAATAATTAAACTGGAAAACAGAAAATTGATAAAAACCTAATTCGATGGCAAGGCTTCCTATGTGGTTTAGGTCAGATTGTTATTCCCTTCCACATGTAGCCAACCATGCTCTGCTTAACATACTCAGAAGCGAGTGGGAGGGATCATCTCAAAGCTTGAAGCGAATGCGAATATTATTCCTCAAAGCACTGTTGTCTCTCAATGCATTGGCCTTAATTAATATGTCATACTGTTTTCGTATATAAGCTTGTATTTCATGATGTAATCTTAAAAGAGATTGATTTTAATTCGTTTATTTGGTGGCTACAGCGTCGTCAGGAAAGTCAGTCTTAAAGATACGTTATAACTAAACTGTTTCACATGAAGAGTTTTCGTGTTGCGAATCTCTAGCTATAATCTCTAAACAGCTGCTCCTGCCTGCTGTTTCATACCTCTGATCTACTCCTACGTAACATATCCCACGTCTGGTCAACTCCTACGTATCACCTGCTACCTCTGATCTACTCCTACATAAAGTTTCGGGGTTAATCCCACTCTTAACAGACAAGCCTAGGACCTGAGAGAATTTATTCTCGCAGCTAATAGAAAGGCAAATGAAATTTTGGTAAGTGGAGAATGCTTTGGTTTATAGACGAGTCACCGTCAGATACATTGACCATTGGTGTGTGTGTGTGTGTGTATGTGTGTGTGTGTGTGTGTGTGTGTGTGTGTGTCTGTCTGTCTGTCTGTCTGTCTGTCTGTCTGCATGTCGTACGGAGAGGGTTATGAGAGGGTCGTATGTGAGAAGTTGGGTAGTTTGATTGTCGAGTTCAACACTCGTGGGGCCCCGTCCCTTAAACTTTCTGTTGCATTGAGTAGCCTTTTAAACTTTTTCAATCTGCCGACATTGACAATTACCTTTTTCAGTGTATTCCAATCGTCCACCTCCCTTACGCTAGAACAATACTTCTTTCATGTCCTGTCTAACAACCTCTCGTGCCCAGTATCTTGACTTGGCCTCTCGTTACTCTGGAACTTCATCTCATTAACAGCTGTTGAGTTTCATCTATGGTCCAGCTGATTTGGAAGTTGGCTAGGCTGTAATTAGGTCTCCCTCCTCTTTCATCTTTCCTCTATGCTGGACACATCATGTATGGACTTCAGCCTGTGTAACCTAGCCCTCGCTGTAACTCAGTTGTCGTGATTGCTCTTCTCTCGACCCTCTCAGTCAGATATTTGTCCTTATTTAAGCGAAGTAAGTAGACTTGAAAGGCGTAATCCAATTTTGTGTATGGTATGCTTAGTTTGAATACACATTTACTTGGTTCAAAAAGGTTTTCGTTCGTGACACGGAGCGTAGAAAACGAAATAGTTTATGGTGAATCTATCTCATTTTCTATGATATCTCGCATGAAGAGAAAATGGTTCTCTATAGAGCATAAACTCAAGTAATGTATGTCCTGGCTCCTTACCCTTCTTTTTTGTCAAAAAACTTTGGAGGTAGATTTTTCTGGACTATTGTCTTGAGATGAAAGTATATATAATTTACAGATTCACCATATACCAAGATGATTTCAATAAGCAGATATCATCAAACAGTTCGCTTAAAGCACGTGGTATGATTACTGTTTCAGACGAAGATTTGGACACATGATAAATGGATCTTTGTCCTACTCTGTCAACCAGTAATCCTATACAGTGGCCAGTACGAAGCTAGAAGACCAATCATAACATGTCTAACATTATTGAAAGGGAACATATTTATATCAATTGCTTCCTAATTTTTCAAATAACTTCATGATGCATTCTGTACAGTCAGTTTCATAACTAAGGAAGATTCTGTAATGTCATGCCCGACCTTAAAGATTAGGTTTACTGAGTTCAGATTGTACTGTAATTCAAGCAGTGGGTGTAAGGTGTTTATGAAGAGCAAAGCCACACTTTGGAACAACGTTTTCCCCAGAATGCTTTGCCGCCGAGCGCGCATTCGACAAGTGGACAGTGACAGAAATCGACAGAAAGGTATACACACACACGAAGAATGTCTGCATGTCATCAGATACCCACCCTCACGAATAACACCTTGGTCCCTGATTGACAAAAATCCAATCTGAATCTTCTCGTAACTTAGATTGGTCAATCACTTCCGCTCATTTAAGACTCCAGTCACACCAGGTTATCCCAGGAGGCATACACACGTGACGTTCGATTCCCGCACCAGTTGTAACACCACGGGCATAAACAAGCTAAAATTGTCCCTCCAGATCGCTTGTCGGCACCAGTTCTGGACGTGAAAATGAATCCCATTGTATATCCCCTACAAAGAGTTCCATCCCTCCACCCTAAAGTACGCTACACCTGAGAGGCCATCCACCTTATCAAAAGTATACGAAAATTCCTGTACCCCAGTCAGAATATAGCACTTACAACACAAGAAAGACACATGCAATATATTGCCACCCCAATGTGTAGTCAAGCGTTAAACTAGTTTGATGTACCAGTTGGTGTGTACCAGGGATCAGTCTGGAGACCAATTATGCTTTTGATATATATGATTGACACTCGGGCTTCAGCATCAGCACTAGATCCGTTCAGCCAAACCATATCTTTACTCTCCACTGGCCTCTGAGAAGAAATAGAAAGCTCTAAAGCTTTCCCTTGCATCATACCTCAGCAACCTGTTCTCAAAGATTCCTCCCGTCCCCCCACCAAACACGACGTAGACGAAACGTAAACACACACCGTAATAACTCGTAAGGCACGACACAAACTCCCTCCAAACCCAGTCATTACATCCGCTCGGCCCGATATGCATATACGTAAAACTACACATCCCCATACATGTGTAAGTCATGCTTTCTACCCTGCGTTCTGGACACCACCCATCTCTCCAACATTACAGTCACCCATATTTCGAATATTACAGTCACCGAGTCAGTATATGAAAAGACCCCCTATGCCCATGATGCAGCTCCCATAGTGAAAACCGTGAAAAATCTGCCCTTCACAAAGACAGAAACACATCACCATATTTCTTGACCCGTGGTCCCGCCAAGTTGGCCGACTTCCCAAAACGTGCAGAAGCCTTAGAGAAGAGTATTCTGAAAACGGGTATATATATATATATATATATATATATGTGTGTGTGTGTGTGTGTGTGTGTGTGTGTGTGTGTGTGCTTCGTAGTCAGTACTGACTGCTACTCTTTTTTTTATGACTTTTGAACAACTGTTCCTGTAATCTTTTGACGTGGATAAAGTCTGTATTACTGTTCCCCCTCCGCACGTGTATTTTTTTTTTTCCTAGAGCATAATATATACATAATCCCACTTACGTTGATGAGAGAATCACTTTAATAAAAAGATACATAACTTTTTAAGACCTCCATCACTCTGAGTGGTTTGTGACTTTTTTTCTCTTCTTTCAGCAAAGAAAACGTTTGATAATACAAAGGGAATCGTTTCATATCTTCTACCACTTTTTCACAAGGACTCCGGCTAATGCTTTGTCTTTTTCTGAGAATGTAGAAGACGTATAAGAGGAGTACGTTCTGTAGTGCTGCCTAAATATAGCCTGATACACTACACACTGAGTATTTTTCTGTACCTATCATAAAGTACAAAATATGAAAATGATTATATGAAGCAACAGTTAAGCTAACTCGCTCGAATTATGATTAAATGAGAAAAAATATATATAATAATGATATTATCAATGATGATAGTGATATTGACAGTATTACTTATATACACACTGCTTCTATTATCATTTGTAATAATAATATTGATGGCAATAATAATGATCATAATAATAATGATAGTAATTATGATAATGATAATAATGTACTTTGCACATGACAGCTAGAGAATGGATGTGAGTGAATGTGGTCTTTCTTCGTCTGTTTCTGGCGCTACCTCGCTAACGCGGGGAACGGCAGTCAAGTATGAAAATTATTAGAAAAATAGTAATAGTTAAAAATTATTTTTGATAATATCTTCTCTTGTTCCTCAATGTTCTGTTTTATTGCCTTTTCTCTCTCTCTTCTTTTCGTACATGACCACTTCAACACCTAATCATGTTATCTTATGGTGACCGATTCACTTCTAAGATGTTATAACGGCAAACCAGTTATGGCTTTCTAAGTGTGTAAGAATAGGGTGACCGTAATATCTTTTCCTCTTTTTCTGCGTGCTATAAAAGAATATTATGAATAGCACGGTGTTCTTCTACGAATTCTCTGGCTCAAAATAGGTTTGTTTTTCCATTCCGAGTCTTTGAAGATAACTTTTTATCTATAATCTCATAGAAAATCCTATTATTTCGGTCGTACATTTTCTGTAGAAAATTGTGTATATATATATATATATATATATATATATATATATATATATATATATATATATATATATATA
>JAYMFT010181266.1:0-12045 GCA_038088735.1 Panulirus argus
CACACATACACACACACACACACACACATATATATATATATATATATATATATATATATATATATATATATATATATGCCCCAGGAGTCCTGTCTCTTTTATCATTATGAAGTTCCTGATGTTCTATGTGTGTCCAAGAGAGAAGAGAGCAGGACAGCGAAGTACTAAGTGCTTGGTGTCCTCCCTGTGTTAGTTGCATCGTAGGTATGAAGGGTCTTGGGATATGCTGAAACGGTGTTACGGTTTTGTAGGATTGGGTGATGTCCGGAACATAGACGGGAAAGTGTTTTTGTCTGGGGAGTGTTGCTTCTGATGAGGTTTAAGTCTAGTAGAGTGTTTTTTCAGAATGAGTTTTCAAGGATGTGTAGTGCTTACGAGTAATACTTCATTGTCCTTGGGTTTTGTCAGTGTTATATTTGTTGAGGATGGGGGAGGGTCTTTGAGTTCTAGAGGTTGCTGATGTGTGAGGCAGGAGTAAGCTTTTTATTTTACAAGTATATAAAGACCGTCAGGGTTCGACTTTATTCCTTTAACCATAACCTCTCTAACTTACGAGGATCTCTACTACAATAGAGGGAATACCCCGCTGAATGCCTTGCTCTGTACATTAACTAAAGTCTTGGATGTGTAGGTAACATGTGCCAACCTTCAAAACGACAGGGAAAACTAATGATGACACTCCTCAGAGCACTAAGGTTCTTCTGACAAGGATATTGTTGTGTGCTAAAATACTCTTTCAATCTTCAAGGTAGAGGAAGTTGCCAAATTAGCACTGTGTAAAGAATATTCACAGCCCTCATCAGATGTCACAAATGGGAAAGCAACTGGGAAACTCTGAAGTTATTCAGACTAGATCATGATTTGCATATGTAAATAAATGGCATACCATGTCCCCAGTCTACGTACACTCGAAAATTATCATTTCCTCCAGGAATGACTGACTTGGAATACGAAATAATCACTCTGTACATATATGGGCATTATCAATACAATGACAAAAATCAGTGAAACAATCGGGTTCCGAAACCCTTCACTGCTCTAACTATTGTCATAATAAGAAAAAGCAAAGAACCAAGTGGAAAACTTCACGAACTCAATGTTCAATGGATAAAATACATACAGTGTACCAGAAAGGCCTAGCTATAATAAGCACGGAGGTTGGTTGATTGTGGTCTTAAATTGCATCAGTGCAACTTAGTCCTAAGGCAAGGTTTAGGAGGTAAAGCCTCTTCAATGCACATAAAGGGTATAGTGTATATATAAGGCATAAGAAAGGGCTTAGTGAGGAGTGGTGGAAAGATATGCATTTCTGGTAAACTGTGGACAAGTGAAAAAATATTCCGCTTCCTACAAGGTTTAGATGGAACGTTAAGACCTCTTTCATACGCGTTCGCTCAATGCAGATAATCCATTTGTCCAAACAGTTTTCGTGGAAAATTGAAGACTTTCTAAATAAAGTTCAATCCCTTTGTAAATGAAGAATAATATTAGCCAAAAAAGGGTGGATCAGGTCGAGCGTAATAGTGGGTAGGCGGCAGCAGGCCTCTCTTCACGAATTTATTGGTTAGGAAGATTGACTCTAACTTAACGTGCTTCAGCACTTGCTAGAGGTGGCAACTACTCGTAAAACGCGTCGACGGTTTCCTCAACTTTTTACTAAATTCTTTCAATATATGTTATATTCAAGTAAATTCAGGAAACACACACGACACTCATGTTACACGTTCCTTACTCTACGCGAGTCATCCTTAACCATCTAAGGAGGAAATATGTTCATCATGCGGTGAACTATCGAACTCAACTGGCATAAAAGTGGCAAATATTAACCCATTTATCGACTATATGCTCTGTAGCACCGTGAGAACAACGCGATTAAAACAACGATTGTAGCTGCGATCATACACCAGTTTACAGAGTAGGTAAATAAGTTTTCGAAACGGTGAGGATGACAAGTCTTCACCATACAGTAAAAAGTAGGTAATACATATACATTACTGTACACAGCTTGCGTCAAGTAAAAGAAAGGGAGTTGCATTAAAAGAATTACCAATAATAAATCAGCTGTACTTGCAACCGAAATATCAAGGAAGATGCATTAACTAAGAACAGTACTGTTCAGAAAAGCAAGATGATGACTGACGAGTGAAGGGCGCAGAATTCAAGGAATGGGGAAACGGAAAAAAAATGCAGCGTAGGGCCAAACGGGCAAAATGAAAGAGGTAAGCAACGGGAAAAGTGCAAAATGGTAGTGAAAAAGAGGGGCTGGAAGAGTAAGGGAGAAAAAGGCTGGCAACAGAAAAAGGGGAGGAAAAGTAAGGGAAGGCCGTTGGAGAAAAGCAGTCAAGGCAGAACAGATTTTGGGCGGGAGGAAGATAACGGCATAGAAACAAAGAGGTTTAATGACAGGAGCAAAGTGCGAGTTGATGTGGCCCTCTGTTCAACTCCACGCTATCTACACGCCGTGTTTCACTGTGTCAACGTTAATTAGTCTTGAAAGGGGCCTTTACTTGGTAAAATGTGTGATTACAATATTCATGAAGAGATTCACACATACGTGCATTTGATCATGCACAATGAACTGAAAGAGTATGCTTGTATAACAATACAGAATACTAAGAGGTGGGTTTTGAATATCAAACTAATGCATTTAATTACTGACAGTTTCCGGGCCATGTCACATCTTCCTATCATGTCCCAGAAATTGTTAGCGACTTCATAGCCTATTCCTTTGACTGACCACACCACTTGCTCTTTGAGATCAGTCCCAATTCAAGGTCACAAATTACTAGTAAAGTTACAACTTTCATAGGTACAAGACTTACCAACTGATGTGTTATAGTTTACAAGTCAAACCGTTTGCCACGAAAGGGGACAGGAGCCTTTAAGTATATCTTTACAAACTTGCATACGTTTTTCTTTTGTGTAAGGAGTAATACGTGCTGCGTTGAATGAGGAACTTCGTGAGAGATACATGGTTAATGCCAACTTACAAACTGTAAACATGTCGTTCACCTCAGGAGTTACGCGCTTATCGGTGAGATACGAGATTAGTTTTTATGAAAAAATGCTTCCTTGTGCAGAAGAATAGTGCATTTTTCATATATTTGTTGTGTTTATAACAATAAGAGTTTACTCTTTCATAAGATAGAATTTTGTACGGTTTAATTAATGTAACAAATCTCTCAGGATCTTGCATTCTGATACTCGTTGATAACTTCTCTCCTGTTATTCTGATTTCTGAAGTCCTTAATTTTCTTACAAAATGCCTCTGTGATTCTTAAGAACACTGGTTACTTACATATATCATTATACCATGAAGTAAGCACTCTGTTAAGAGGGAACAGGTGTTGCTCCAATTTCTTTCGGGAATGTAGATGATAAATAGAAACATTCGAAGGTTAAACAGTACAAATTTTATATCAAATATCAGATAAATGAGGTAATACCGTCTGAAAAACGGAGAGGTATGGTAACCATCTGTCAGAGACTTTGAGGACCAATCATACGGACATCAGAACTTTATTACCCAACGCATGACGACCACAATAAACTGTCATGCGCTTTTATGAAACTTGACTGAATGAAACAGCTGACTGAAATAAATGCATGTATACGAATCATTGGTCCATTAAATTATATCGACAACTTCGCGTTGCCCTCTTTCCCAGTGTCTGGCATTTCTTGGCTAAAGGTGGTGTCACATCGGCAAGGAAATGATGAGGCTAAAATCCTATATAGCCAAATGCACTGGATGTGTCAGGCTAGTGACAAATCAACTTTAACCATACTGTTTGTCTGTCATCTATTAGAAACGTTAATTATATATATATATATATATATATATATATATATATATATATATATTAATGAATAAAGTCTGTTATATTGGTAATGATAAGGAGTTTGCAGTTCAAAAATTTTTCAAAAGCAGAGAAAGGATTATGATATGTAAATTGTGAATTCTAAGTACATTTGCTCCCAAATATCACTGTTATTTGCATACCATACAAAACATTAAAGCACCCTTCTCCATAATCTGCAACTAATGCACACATATTCTATCATTCCATCAAAACTGCCTTCTAATGAAGGTCCCGCCTCCCCCTTTTCTGCAGAGAAATATATTGTAATTATGATGTAGTCTACCACAAAGAGCACTAAGAGTGATCACTAAAGCATTTAGTTGTTGCAGCTGGACTACAGTGAGTGTGGGGATGAAGCTCAGCCATCACCCAAACACATGAAGCTGTTCAACGA
Source organism: Panulirus argus (assembly GCA_038088735.1). Classification (NCBI taxonomy): domain Eukaryota; kingdom Metazoa; phylum Arthropoda; class Malacostraca; order Decapoda; family Palinuridae; genus Panulirus; species Panulirus argus. The sequence continues at coordinate 4,258 of JAYMFT010181266.1, forward strand.
CTCTCCGCCCAGCCCAGACCGCCAGTTCTGCTCCTCTACCACTTCTATGGCCAGTGACTCGGCCCACACACCCTCAGAGGTTAGTTTTACCATCCTACATCATAATGACACGTATTTTCTTCCCTTGCTTGCCATGGCTCATCTAAGTTAACATGTCCTATCCCATTATATATAATTCAAAAATATTATTTCTTTTCACAATTATGACCGACAATAGGTGTAACTGCTATTGAACAGTACACTTGTGATTCACACTTTATTCTCATTCTTGATTTGAAAGGTTTTGAGAGACACATTTCAGTCCTGAAATTGCCAGCTTTTAGCAAACCTCTATCATTGTGTAAAATGATCTCTCTATGCAAATTCATCATTAATCATGGTAATTATAAGGCTCCTTTAAACTCTTTTAACACACTGTCTATATCAGATATCATTATGAAGAGTACAGAGGATGATACTGTTCCCTGAGGCACTCATGATAAAATAACTTCTTCATCAGTCATTCTTCCCTGAGGCACTCATGATAAAATACCTTCTTCATCAGACATTGTTCCATTTGCCACTGCTTTGAATATAGTGTTTGTTAAAAACTCCTTGATCCATTCTTAGATCTGTTTTGATTAACTTTTTTAACAAGCTTTTCTTAATAACTCTCTCAAACACTTTTATTATATGTTATGTCAAACTTAATAACTTCTGTTTCAATATTAGCTTATATCCTACATTGTATACTGGTGAACCTGAGACCTCTTTTGTAGACTTCCACAACATCAGTATCATCTGGGCTCTCTCTCAGGAGTAACATTATTGGTTTGGTTATTGATCTGATCTTTTAAGAAAGATTGTTCATTTATTCTTATCATTATATCTTTTACTCTGACACCTGTGGTGGCATTCCCATCAAACTGATTAAATAACATCATCATTATCTTCCTTGCTTTCTGTCTTGAATTATTTAAAAATAATGACCTCTTGATACCCTGCATAGTCAATGATAATCATTCTTATACCCTGCATAGTCAGTGATAATCATTCTTTTACTTTTATTCTAAAAGCTCATTGCTTTTGAAAATATTTGGATTCTTTTCCATGCAAATGATTATTTTCTCATATGCTTTTTGTTATCTTCTATGCTATTCCATAAATCTCTGTCAGTTTTTTTTTTTTTTATTACTCCATGCTCTTAGAACTTTTCCATACTGCTATTTTTTTTGCTTTTTCTTCCAGTGCTTTCTTTTTTGTTCCTCATATTTTTTATGTGAGGCACTGCATGCTTAGCTGCTTATACCTTTTCATATAGTGCTTTTGTGTTATTTACTACATTTTCTTGAAATATGATTTCAAATCAGTTATGTTCACTCTTTTTTTCTGGTTTGTCTTGTCACAGTGAAAGTTCAGGTCACTTAGACCTACACCATCCCTTTCCTGCATTGTATTTTCTTTCTTCTTTGCTTTAAAAAGTTGGTTGTAATTGCTTCTACAATGTCATGTGTTGTAGCCTTCTGTTAGTGATATTTACTTTACTTTAACTGCACCAAGTTGAACAACTCACACATGCTCATATATCACTTCAGCTGTTCTCATCCATCTACTAATCTATCATTCTTTGATTTATGTAATGGAAATTGAACTCTCTAATCCATGTTACTACGAGTTCAGTTTTTTCGAGTCTTTTAGATCTCTTCCACTGTTGCTAGTATCACATTAAAATTTTAGCTCACTGTTGAGAGAGAGAGAAAGAGTACTTCCTTATGAGTACTTATGATTAGCTTTTGCCAAAAGGCACAGTTAGTACACATCATTAATCACAGGAAGATCTAGAGTTATGAAGAACGAGTTATGTAAATTGCATAATTATCAATTTTGGGCATTGCAGGAACTGCTTTTATCCATTTATCAAGGCATTTTGACTCATTTGTTTTTACCCATTTAGAGGTCCTGTTCCACTTGATAGTACGCTACATAACCTTTCAGACTTTTTCACTGGTCTCGTTCATTTTTGTTTGATATCTCTTAGGTATATTCCAAGGTATTACTACAGACTTAATTATTGTATTTCTTCCATGATAGGTTACTTTTTCTCTAACCATAAGAGAGAGAAAGAGAGTACCTATGATGAGACTTTGCTCGAAACATGGTTAGTACGTAGCATTCACTATGCATCTTGTTTGATTTACAATACTTCTGCACTCACATGTTTTCCAGTCATCGATCCTTAGTTGATCTGGCACTTCCTTTAACCATGAGCTGACTGTTTCATTGCTCACTCCACTTAAACTTCTAATCTTGTTGGAAAAATCATTGAATAGCTTCTCCAACTTTCTTGTAATATTTCAGATATTAAGTTTGGTGTCTTTTTGATGCATTCCCAGGAATACTTTCATATTCAGTTACTGTAGTATATTTCATCTAATATGCAAAGCTTTCACTTCTAACATTTTCCAATAGTCTTTCTACCTGCTGCCTTCCATAGATTACTATATTTTGTACTCTACTTCTTTCTAGACTATACAGTTTAAATTTCTTCAATCTTTGATGATAACTCATGTTTTCCATTCCCTAAAGTTTACTTGTGAAGTGCTTTTAAATTCTCTCCAGCTTATTATTTTCAATGTGCTTATCTGAAGCCCATACATCACAGCAGCTCTCAGTTTTGCTTCCATTATAATAACTGATAACTTTGATTATTAGCTTTTGTCTCTTGAAATAATGATTTTCATTATCATACCACTCATTATTTGGCTTGATAGTGTAGTACAATCATTATGATATGATATGCTCTTTCCCTGCAGGGCCCTTGTGAGGTGCTTTCATATTGTTAGTTATTCCATACTTATTTGTTAAAATTTTTCTTTGATATATTCCATAAAGTTTTATATTTCCCATTTAAGTCCTTTTTTTGCATTCTTTCTTTGTCTTCTAATCCTATTGTTTCACCGATTGTGGTGTTACCTGCAAAAATGTTTGAGTAAACTTTCTTTAACTTTACTGTCTGTGAAATGTCATCATAAACAGTACTGAAGCTAATACTGTTCCTTGTGGTACACCCAAAAGAACATCACCAGATGTGGATCTATAGACTACCATTGCCCTTTGAACTTCCTTAAGCCATCTTCCTAGTTTATCTTGAATTTTTTGTTTCACTATCTATTCCAATAAAACTCTGTAGTTTACATTATCAAAATAACTTGAAAAGTAAAGGAAAACAGAGTCCATTCTCCTTTCTGTTTGAATTTCAAAATTGTATTGAATAATAATTATTATTTATGTGTAAGATGGAGATATTTTAACTCTCATATTGTCCTGTCTCTTGATGTTTTACAAGTACCATGTCTTAACCTTTTGAGTAAACAAACATTCATATACACACCTAAGTTTATACCATGTGAATGAGAAGTTGACTGTGTGTACTTTTAACTGACACAAATCCATATTGTCTTTCATTTATATAACTGCTGTCAGTGAAATGTTCTAGTGTGTTTTTCTATCATATTTTGAAAGATATTAATAATATAAGATGTTAAGCTACAAGTTTATACTACTTTGGCATAAACTTAGACCCTCCTTTGTGCACTGGTGATGCAAATTTTCTTTTGTGAATATCTGCTATCCTCCTTTGCCTTAGCATTTACTTTGTTGTTTTTTCTATTGTCACCTTTTTCTTTCATTGGAGAATGGCTGGAATTCAGTACCGGCTTGGTGGCAATTTCTCTTTAAGTTGATCTGTTGCCTAATAGCAGTTTATGATAATTTAGTATATGTAAATGCAATCTCATTAAATTATTAATCTTACTGTCACCTATCTTATTTTATTTTTATGCTGCATTAACATCTTAGATACTTTCTACAAGTCACTTTCATACTTTTCACTCCCTATAAAAGGTCCAATCCCAGTTTTCTTGTTCTTTGCTAAGTTCAAATATGAGAATAGTATTTTTTGATTCCTTTTTATATATGTATTACTTTCTCTTGATTCGGTCTGTTCTCTTCTATGCAGTTTCATTATTTCTTTGTCAGCAAATCTTAATTTTATCTTTTTTTTTTCATCAAGCTCTTCTCCCCATTCTTTGCTTATTGCTATTGTATAATTGTCAATCCTGGGCTCTTCTGTAACTGTTTGAATAGCAGTGTATTCATTCTTGCTGGAGCTCTTGGAAATTTTCTTTGATATCATTTTTATATATTCTAAGGTATCATTACATATTTATTTCCTTGCTGGGATACTTTAAAGCTGGGTCTTTTGATACCTTAATATGCTGCCATACAGAAACTGTCATGTACATTTCTCTTCTCTTGAGTTCTTTTAACCTCTCATGATAATTTAAATGCATCATCTTTGATTTTACATGTGCTTTAATTCTTTCTTGCTCATTAATTTTCTTGCTCTTGATGGTGACTAGATAATACAGAAGTATTCAGGTCTACTTTTTATGTATATATTGAACAGCTACATCACTGGTGCTCTCTCTCAGGGTGAATGTTCTCATTATCACTTCACTCATTATTTAACCAGATTATGTTGTTCTGTCAATGAGAATGATTGAAGGTAAATGTGAATGTGCATCCATATTCACAAAAGTCAGTGAATTATTACACTCAGTGACCTCAGTGTTACACACCAACACTCATTTGATTTAAAAAGCTTTTTTGAGCAAAAATGCTATTTTTACCTAATTTCAAACCTCTTACAGCACTATTGCTCATTGATTTTTTGTGATCCACCAGTTACAACCAATCCCAAATTTCTCTTTTCTCATCCTCCTGAAAAGATATGCAGTAAAAGAAACAAATATTTTTCAATGATACTTCCACTGTTTATACTAAGGTATTGTAGAAATGATTAACAGTACAACATATACTGTGTACCCATCCAATGTACATATATTTGCAAGATTCCAATAAAACCTGTAGCTTCCACTGCACTAAATGTGACAACTCATTTCCCTTCATACATACTAGTGTACAATCTTTTACATCACCCATTACTTAAATGAAGGCCCGGCTGAAAATGATAACTGCTATCATTTCTCTTCTTACCAACAAGAATAACAAAATTTTCCTTTCTATTCATGGATGATCCATGACTTTTCAAATTTTCAGTTACAAGGATTTCTCTCTATTAGGCATATAATATGCTTTCATTTATGACTGTTAAAAACCATTATCTATAGAGAAAGGTGCATAAGTTATCCTTTCAAGAAGCTTAATGTTATTAACGTATAGCCTATAAGGAAAAGTAATTTATGTACCAAAAAATAATAAAGCTATCCTTGCAAGATCCTTAAGAGTAGTAACCTAAGCCTGAGCCTTTTAATAAGCTCTGTGGGTGTTTATTCAGGTACACAGTTGTACTTATGTTATACACTTTTTGGTAGCATTTTCAAAATCATCAACCATGATATAACAGGCGGCACAGGACTGAAATAGTTCAATCCACAGAATCTACGGGAGGATGACGGTCCCAAACGATCATGTTTAGTGTGTGGTGACATTGCCTCAGGCTTCCATTATGGTGTGGCATCATGTGAAGCTTGCAAAGCTTTCTTTAAAAGAACCATCCAGGTAAGGAAAGCAATCTCTTTCTAACTTGTGTGAGAAGTATTTATTGTAGTGTAATGCTAATTATTTGTGAAAAAATGGATTATATTATTTGGAATTTGAAGATATATTCATTAGACTAAGAGCAATAAAGCTATGAACACACAATTTAGAAGACTGGGTTACCAGGGCAACATAGAGTACACATGCCCTGCTGCAAATGACTGTGAGATCAACAAGAGAAGACGGAAAGCATGTCAGGCGTGTCGGTTCCACAAGTGTTTACGTGTTGGCATGCTCAAAGAAGGTGTCAGGTGAGTGCTTTTTCCTCTTATAGCAGGGTTGGTGTAACTAAGCCTGAACTTTAGTGTTATATACTTGTTATGATCTAAAAAGAGATTTTAGGATCTCTTAGTCCCCACAATGTCATAATGTTTGCTAAATCTTTATCTGAGGTACAATACTATTCTGCATTTATGATATACATGGAATTTTGCTGACTTCTCGCTTTCCAGCTTTGCATTGTAAATCAATGAATGGGGTATGTCAGAGTAAACAATTAGCAAATTACACATCATGAAATGAAAGTTAAGTACTCCTTATTTGTTGCTTAAGAAAATGAATTATCACCAGTGATGGCTCTTTTGTATTAACTACAGCTTTACATATGTTCTGATTATCATCTTGTATTATACGGACTAAGTCTGTGCAGTGCTATGAATGCAGGAGGTTCCTACTCCTTTTATGAAAATTCCTCAAGATATTATGCATAACTGGTGAACCCCAGTGCAAATCTTGATGTTTAATGTAGTCCTTCATGTGATTAGTGACAGTAATGTACAGTTACACCCCTAAATTAAGTAACCTTGCCTCTCTATTATCACTGACTCTTTCTATATACATATAAGCAGGCACCTCTTTAGGGAATTAAGCTTTGCTGAATATGGGTCCAAATTCCCAACCCTGTATGCTGGCAAAAGGTCAGTAGCTGAGCTCAACTTGTTAATTTATTATGAAAATCATGTTATTAAGTGATCAAACATGAAAGACATTATGGAAGATTATAGTACTGGGAACCCTTGGTTTACACGTATTTGATGTGCACCATTTTTAGAATAATGCACATGGTCCATTTACATTTTTTTGTAGTTTATGCAGGCTTAAGCTTGGAATAGCACAATCATCATAGGGCTGGCAGGATGGCATTGCCAGCGCCATGCAGAAGTGTACATACATATGGTATGGATATAGTCTACAGTCATGGAGTGTTAATCTTTTGTGCTGCGGTCTACATTATATTGCATGTGTTTTGCCCCTTAAATCATGCCACCAAAGCATATTTTAATTTCTCCTGGCAACAGTGATATAAAGAAGTGTAAGGCCATCACCACTGAGGTTAATATGGATGTATTCAAACATTAAGAGAGAGGCTAACGAACAGCTGATATTAAGAATGCCCTTGGACTTAGTGAATCTTCTTTACGGACTATTTGTGATAGTGCAGAGAAGATCAAGGAAAGTGCCATGAGTGGAATCCAAGACCTTGCATTCCCCATGCTTGATTATGGAGAAAATGAAATAAATGTACATTACAGTATTTCATATTTCTTGGTATGTGTATACTGTAGTTATCACTGGTATAATATTTGGTATTGTCTTGTTAATGATGAAACATGCTTATCTTCATTACTTACATTATTTTATTTATACGTTTTTAAGTCACGCGATCATTTTCAAGAACTATCACGTAAACTGAAAGGTCCCTGTACAGTATTCCTTGCAAATGCAAACTTCTGTAAAGCTCTTTATTCTTATCTGTAAGTCTTCACTCACCTTTAAAAAGTGCAAAAAGGTAAAACTACATGTAATAGTACAATGATTTCCAATTAGAAGGTATAAAGTCAAGCATCACAAAGTTATCCATTAATGAATGCATTGTTCTACATGCATATCTGATGACATTTTGATACCAGTGTCATCAAGTAGCCATTCTAGGTTTGATTTAAAGTACTAATATCCCTTTGGATATCTAAATATTCGCATTACTGTACAACCCCACATCAAGGTACCCTAAATGTGGTTTACCTCTGTTAATGAGTGAAAGGGTTGTGCCATAATCTTGCTCTCTGGGTGAAAATGGTAGTAACACCTTGCTGTGAATATAGAAAACAGTATATCCCATATATATATATATATATATATATATATATATATATATATATATATATATATTATCCCTGGGGATAGGGG
>JAYMFT010181277.1:0-12045 GCA_038088735.1 Panulirus argus
TATATATATATATATATATATATATATATATATATAAATATATATATATATATATATATATATATATATATATTCTACACCAGACCACCAGTGTCAAAAGAAGTCTCTTCACCTAATCCACCAGTGCCTTAGGAATAAGGCTCTATTCCTGGCCAGTAGCTGAGGAATGAGGCACTGTTACTGACTCGTTTGATAACTGATGAACATGGAAATTCATTTCTCTTTTAAAGCTCAGATATCTAAACCGATGACGTTTCTTGCCACTTGTGCTCGAGAGACAGCAAAGCAACGCGGCCGCTTGGTTTATTCCCTGTAAGGGCCACCATCCTTTTCAATAGACAACTCGTGTTTGACCCATCCCCATCCCGAAAGTACCCTAGGTTCCCTGTAGAGTTCGCAGTGGAAAACTTCAACAGGACTTCTATTACAACTGACCCCCCATCATGTTGGTATCAGACGACCGGATTTGAGGCTGAGGAAGATAGGAAAAATGCCAATACTCGCGAGACCTCCGTATATCTGAAGGTACCTCCGCTTTCATTAACGAGAATGCTATCGATCTCGTTCTCTGCACAACTGATACTACAGCAACCAAGTCCATATGTGCCAAACTGATCTGCGTAGAGTCAAGCTCTGAGTCATGACTCTGCGCAAAGATGCAATCCTTTTTCTCTTGGCGATTGACTTCTTGTCCAAAAGTACAGGAAGAAGAGGCTATGAGATGTGTGTCAGTTTGTGATTTTAGTACTATGAACACGGATAGGTTTCTCTTCCTGGAGCTTGTAATAGCCTCCAAGACATTTCTTCCTCTGTATTTTCAAGAAAAAGTATATACGATATTGGAAAATAAGATTGTTATCTATGCCCTACGCGAAGGAAAACTAGGCTTTTGGACGTGAACACTGAATATGTGAAGCGTATTTTCAAGTGTGTTGACACTTGACAGCTCTTTTAAGCGATTCATTAATGGATTTCTCAGTGAGGCATTAGTCCTTGCAAGTTTACCATACTTCTCCGTCTTCGGCCAGCTTAATGGATCGTCTGTCAGACGCAAGTGTAGTCGCAGCCTTTACTTACTTAATCGTTTCTGTGGCACAATCGGAATCTTCCTTTCATACTCATTGTTTGCGATCGCATCCATCACCACGGTTAATAAGATCTGAACGGCTAATTCTGAGGCAGGCGCTCCCCTATTAATTATGTTATTAATCTGACGGCCATAAAATTTATCACTGACGTAAGGTATTTGTTTGCGAGTATTGCTTGCAAGCTGTTGGTGACCATCGGTCAGTCGTATGTAAGAGTTTATTGTTTGCTGTGATGGACTGAGACGTAAACTCTAATGTAAGGAATTGATCATGAAAGTTTTAGTGAATTTGTGTCACTGGCTTTGATGTGCGAGTAGTTTATGTCGGCGCTGATTTGTATAAGTTACGTGTGAGTGTACTGGGCTTCACTTCGTCTCCCCCGCCCGCTGAAAACTTAAGAGCGTTACCAACAAAGAGAGTATTCATCTACCTGTCATTAGTTTTCATGGGGTGATTGATCGCGCATAACCTGATACGCTTCTTAATGTTCGCCAGGAAAGTTCGTTCATATATTCTTGTTCGGCTGACGTAGTACGCTGTCGCTGGTGGTCCCTTGTGCCGTGCGTCGGAGTTGGTGACTGACTGACGAGCATGTCCGGCTTGCATAGTGTATTACCTTATGGCGACGGTGATGTATGACATCGAACCGCACTCACCTCGGTGTATAGTGTATCAGTTATGTGTTATGTATTACTGGTCGTCATGAAATGTGCATGACTAACGGCATGACAAGATTTTTGCGAGAATATACATCAAGGAAAGGAACGCGAAAGGGGCATTTGGTCTCTCGTATTTGTGTGGGTGTGTCCTCTAGGTGCAGTAAGTTGAAGATCCAGGACATGGAGTATGGGGTTCGACACCTCCAGCCACCTTGGCAAGAGATCCATTGATTGAAGTAACGCGAGATGTGGGACACATCGTCGCTAACTGTGGCCCGTGACGTATTTACGTGAGCATTTAGTGCTAAAGTCACATGGTCAATTTAGTAAACTGTGCGTACCATCATAAACAGTTTTTTTTTTTTATACTCTATGGGGCCTTGTCATCCCTTTATTCTGTCAATGAATTGAGCTTTCATACATGAATTTAATCCTTTTGGGGTGCACACGATATGGTGAGAAGCCTCTCTATTTTATGGCAAATCATTTCTGAGTACCATATGTGTGTAAATGATATATTGCATCAGCCATCACCCATCACGTCAACAAACGCCAGCACCAGTAGGTAGCAGCAGCAGGAGATGGTGATGGTGGTGGTGGTAGTGCCGTCAGTGAGCCTTCGTCAGGAGGAGGAAGAAGGAGGAGGGAGGGCGGAGGTGTGGACAAGGTAATTCCAAGATGTCACTTGGCTGTCCCCCGCGTCCACCAGCCACACTCTTCCTTCTTGATTTACTGTTTCTCTCTCTCTCTCTCTCTCTCTCTCTCTCTCTCAACTTTACATCCGTCTGTATCCTATCTTCATCTTCTACTCCTTTTCTCATCTTGTCATTATCTCACTTTTTTTCAGCTTGTATAACACAAGCAAATTTTAGGGTTTTACTCATTTTTTTCGTGTATTTTCTCTTCAGTTCAACAAAATATTATTAGTATCTTCATCATGACCAGTGAAGCGTGTATACTGACACTGATGATTTATAGGAAAGGAAGACACTGTAAATACGGAAGGCTATTGACCTTGAAGTGAGGGTTACGGGCAAATCGAATTGATTTAATTTGATGTAGTTTAGAAGACTGGGTCCAACAAGTGTTTTAGGGCCGTGTACCCACGATTCTAGTGGGGGGTGTTTTGGGTTACACATTATCTGTCGTCAGTGGTTTAGTGGGCTTAAGTATCTGGAAGGCGTGGCCTAGAGGTGATTAAATGGACGCAGTTTAGGGAAGGCGAAACTACAAGAGAGTTTTGGTTTCTGGAAGGCGAGTGTGAGAGTGGAATAAGCAGACACGGTAAAGATACGTGATCACTTGGGGAAAAACGTAGCTTTTGAAAGTATTTAATATTCCATTATTTTCATCAAGGAAGAGTGTCATTGCGAGCCTTTAAGCTGAAGTAAATGGACCTAAGAAATGTGATGTGAACTGCCAAGTCCCTTCCATGGTTTATGGTGATACCACATTCGTCTCCTGATATTTCGCAAGGGTTTTAATAGTTCACATTTCAGTATGTCGAACTCCTGAGTTTCTAAGTATTAGATGCTTTTGCTTAACCCCATTTGAAATGAAAATCAGTTTTAGTGATTTAATGAAATATCTAACATCTTAAAGTTCGTCTAAGTATGTAAGCATTTCTTATAATGAAGAACAACTATTCTAAAACTGCCCCGACCTCTTTTCAATGTTTGCTTGCCAGAAATAATTTCCTCCATGTTGTGAGTGAAATGTTTCCTCTCGTCCGACCACAGCAACATTAAATACAGTCTTCCTCCAACAAGAAGACCAGGAAAGCTGTCCTAACATTTTGACCTGCAGTGCTCCTCCCTCCTTTACCAGCTCTCGTAAACTCGCTCTTGCCCTCACCAAATTTAGGCGCCACTATAAATTCTTAAATACTGTTTTCTTGGTGATTACACCTCAAGAGATTGGGGAGTTTATTATCCCTCAAAAGGAGTGGAGAGTTTATTATCCCTCAAAAGGAGTGGAGAGTTTATCCCTCAAAAGGAGTGGAGAGTTTATCCCTCAAAAGGAGTGGAGAGTTTGTTATCCCTCAAAAGGAGTGGAGAGTTTATTATCCCTCAAAAGGAGTGGAGAGTTTATTATCCCTTAAAAGGAGTGGAGAGTTTATTATCCCTCAAGAGGAGTGGGGAGTTTATTATCCCTCAAAAGGAGTGGGGAGTTTATTATCCTTCAAGTGGAGTGGGGAGTTTTATTATCGTTCGGGTGGAGTGGCATGTTTATCCTCAAGTGGAGTGGGGTGTTTATTATCCCTCAAGTGGAGTGGGGTGTTTATTATCCCTCAAGAGGAGTGGAGAGTTTATTATCCCTCAAGAGGAGTGGGGTGTTTATTATCCTTCAAGAGGAGTGGGGAGTTTATGAATCTGGACGTGTTTGCTAGTCTCTGTCTGTGTCTTTCACTTTCCGTTTCTCTTGTTTGATACAGCTGTGTCTGTCTGTCTAATTCCAGTGTTTATATTTATGAAACAGGGAGAGATTAGAACAGAAGAGTTTTTAACTTTAGGGAAGATGGATTTCAAAACGAAAAAAATTATTTTCTGTCATGCTGGAATTTTTACACAGAGGATCGACTACATTTAGTGTCACATTATTTTCCAATTCAACGATTATGTCAGAAGTTGAGTTTTTGTTAATTAGCTCCTTACAAAACATGTTTTCTCTTAAAAGAGTATTTCAAAATAAGGATACATATCTTTTTTTCATACTTGATCGCCGTTTCCTGTGTTATCGAGGTAGCGCCAGGAACAGATGAAGAAAGGCCACATCCGTTCGCATTCATTCCCTAGCTGTCATGTCTAATGATTCGAAACCGCAGCTTCCTGTCCGCAATCATGCCCCACCATGGTTTACCCTGAACGTCTCACATGCCCTGGTTCAGTCCACTGATAGCACATCGACCCCAGTATACCTCATTATTCCAATCCGTTTTATCCCGTAATGGAATAGGTAGGATATGGAGTTTCCTGATTTCTCCGTTCTTTCATTCTCCTTTCTTCCCGCTGCCTTTCCACCCTGAATTGTGCGAGATCTAGAAATACTTGAGAATATCAATTTGTTTTCTTAATTTTTTCGTAATCTTCATTTTTTTTTTCCTTTCATACAAAGTAATCATGATCGAAGCATGTTATTTTTGCTTGGGTTATGTTGATTACTACGTAAGAAACATCCTCTGTGTCTTCTGTTATTGGACTGGTAAAGGAACATGGATATGCCATTATCAAATCAATTTCCAACCATGTAAATAATTACCCTTGTCGTTAAGAAATTTCAAACGAGATGACAGAGACAAGAAACGTTCATATTCAATAATGATCACGAGACGCAGAGGATGTAATCCTAATAATTTCATCCTTAATATCCGTATGTATGTGATCATTGCAAGATTATAGTAAATATATAAAAGAGTTACTTCAATAATTCGTGCGAGAATCGTACTGCCAATCCACAGGCGATAACAAAAAAGAACAAAAAATCGAAAACAAAAAAAAGTTGCGTCTCCTTAAAGTTAATCATTTGGATTAAAACGTAGAGCAATGGTGAGGTCGTCTACAAGAGATGTCAGTGAGAGAGTGACTCCTGTACAATCAGATGGAAATGATAGTGTCTCCCATGGCAGAGTCCACGCCACAGTCTAGCATTCCGAGTACGTTTTTATTTTCTTTTCTTTTTTTTCGAGGAATAAATTACCGGTGACAAACATGGCCACGCGTGGCAGCTGCTCGCTTCTTGCGCGCCTCAATCTTTCGCGGTACCTCAGAGCAGATGATGAGACGATGCATCTCCCGAATCAAGTCCATTTCTCTTTAACTTACTTTATATAGAAGGATTGTCAGTACAAACTTTTACATGTAGGGTGAGTTTACCATTTCAGGATTTCTTAGTATATTCAGGGAAATATTTGTCGTTTGTTGTTGCAAACAAATCTGCACAGCCGTAGTGTTCCGTTTTCGTAATGTATTTGACACACTTGTACGAGTGACCTGACGAACTCTCCCAAGGACGAGTGGTTGTCGACCTGTCACACTCTACTAAGGACGATTAGTTATCGACCTGTCGCAATCTACTAAGGACGGATGGTTTTCTCTACCACCTACCCAATAAGGAAATAAAAATCACCAAAAGCTACACTAGCCCTTCATACTCCATCACCTAAACGTTGGATCACCAGTGTCTCCAACACTTACAACCTACTTAACAATATTACTAACGCCTGTTTCTCTGGGTCATCAACGTCACCGTCTGAACTTGGACTCTGGGACATTACCAACACCTACCTGGAAGTATTATGGCGCCAGGAGCATTACCAGCATCAACATCACCCTCGGATCACAACAGCTTCGCTTTCGTTCCGATCTGATCCCGTGAGGCGAAGGTGCTCGCTTGTCGCATCATCTGGGCTAGGAAGGAGGAGGATATCCGACGTAGGACTTCACTCTGAACAAGGCTCCACTCTCTCTTGTGCGCTAGTACCGTGTCGAGCCGCAAGGATTCATCACAACGGGGAAGGCAATACAACGAACGGGAATCACGTGCAATGGAGAAGGAGAAGGAAAAGATTACGAGTTGTTGAAAGTTTGATTAATAAGATCAAATCCGCTCAATCAAAATTAAGCCGTCTCTCATCATCTACTCGGTTCCGGCACAGGCCGGTAATCATAACCATTAGCCTGACGGGTTCAGCAGTCGGCTCGAAAGATCTGACTTATAAGAAAATCATTAGCAGTGTAAGTGTCTTGTGGGGTAAGGTTGCTAGATGTGCCATGTCGCTGGAGGGAGCTGGGAGGGGGGGCAGAGTGCGGCGGAGGTGAGAGGCGTTTTGGAGTGGCCGGCCGCGCAGCAGACCGTGGAAGGTACTTCTTTCTCAGCTCATGTGTCTGAGGATCTCGCAAGGGAGAGATGTTTCTACGTCCTCCATTTTATAGTGAGCATTTCTCTAAGTATATATATATATATATATATATATATATATATATATATATATATATATATATATATATATATGACCGTAAAACTTTTGTAGGGATAATGTGCAACAAAATTGTCTGTCAAATAAGTTAAAACTTTCATATGTATGGGAGAACTATGGGACAGTGTGCGCTTTGCAACTGTTGCATGTTTATCGTAATGTGAGGCTAACTTTTGCAAATCTGTTTATAGCTTTTTTCGTGCTGCTACTTATTTATATGTGGTAGATATTTGATGGTGATGTGAGTCTGAAGGTATCATATGTACACAATCTGGTTATTACTTATATTTTTGCTACTGTCAACTATAACTGTTGTGTTTGTGTGATGGTATGAGATATAGGTGTTACATAAATGATGTGAACGAATATTTTTCCTTGTGGTGATATAGGATGCAATTGTTGTATGTGTTATAATTGTATGTGATAATCTATTTCGTTTATAGCGAGTGCTGATACTGATGTGGATTATAACTGCATTATGTACTGGGTTATGTGACTTCTTTGTATGCACATTATGATGCTAGTTTTAATCCTTTCCACTTGTGTGATGATATGGCGTACAACTCGTGTCTGTGTTATAATATTGGTGCACTTGTTATGCATGTGTCATGGATTATGTGTCGTAGATACAACTGTCTTGAATACACCTACGCCAACGTTATCTACATATGAAAGTTCTAAATCGGGTAGTCATTTCATTCATCTCCCCACGTACGTATCTATCTCTCTCTCTCGGGGAATATTATCTCTTCTTGTCGTAGGCTCCAGTCACGGGCAAAGGTTCTCAACGAGACCGAGCCTTAGACAAAACAGTGACAAAAAAAATTGCTAAAAGGATGAAAAAGTAAAGAGGGAAGAGGATCGAAGACTTTTAGAGGAAGTGAAAAGCCCTTAGGGATAATTAAAAAAAAAAAATCGAGACAGGTCACAGCTGTTAGGGAAGGGTGAGACAGCTAGGGGTTCCAAAGCTTAACGAGACGTAATATTGCTCAGAATAACATGCTTTACGGCTGTGTATAAATATACTCATTCTAAACGTTTCTCTGATCCATAAAAAGGGAGATCATAGGAAGAATAAAACATGTGCAGTTTTCTATAGTGGGGAAGCACAGATATAGGAAATACATTGAACCCGTCTGTATTATTACAGTTATAGAACAGACGAAGAAAATGAAGAGCGTACTTGTTGAATACTTCGTAGATGAGGAATATGGGAAGTTAGGTTTATAAGTAAAACTAAAAAAAAAAAAGTCACCATAAGCGAGTCTGATTGAAATCTACCAAATTTTAATTTCTGCTGACCACGTTCTGAGTATTCGTATTAGCTTAATGATAACTTGCATCACGTACACAACTTACGTGTGTACTCGTGTATGTGTATATTCTTGTGTGTATGTGTGTCTGTGTGTGTGTGTAGATATGTACACATTATATTGTCGTAGTTGATGTTATATCGTGTCAAGATCCGATATACATATCATTATGTAAATTGTATGATTGCATGACCATGTAATTCAAAATTATATAACAAGGGAAACATCACCTTTGCACAAAGGACCTGGGCTGGTGGTGCAGTGTGAAGGCGGGTTGGTGGCAGTAGCCCCACGATAGGGCTCCAGGCTCAAAGGTCTCTTCATATGATGCTCTGCGTCTTGTTCCTCACCTAATGTCTCCTTTGTAGAGAACAGTTAGAGCCTACGTAACGTGTCATTCTATTTGGGAACTCCTGGAAGTATGTGTGTGTGTGTGTGTGTGTGTGCGCGCGCTCTGAAATTCAGTGTTGAACGTCCAATAGATTTTATCTGACTCCATCTATTTTCCATGTAAAAGTGCCTATAAAGGTCAGATTCTATCTCTACGCTGGAAATAAGAAAGGATATTTATAAATGAAGTTAATTACAAGTGAGCATAAAACTGGAAGCAATGGGTGAGGGAGTGTTCTGTTCGAGATGGGTGAAGCTGTATATTCACACACACACACACACACACACACACACACACACGCTGTTTTCTGACAAGTGAGCGGGAGGCCAGCGTCACGACACAGCGCCGCTAGAGAAAATGACGGGTGTCGAGTCGTCCATTACATGTAATAGAGGCTGCTTGACAATGACATCACGTTGCTGACCCTCCACAACCAGCCCGCGCACTCCTCGACCTCCATCTCTCTCTCTCACTCTCTCGCACGCACACACACACACACACACACACACACACACACACCTTGTACCAAACACAAACAGCTCGCTCATCCTGCCACTTCCGTCTCACACATAAACACACTCCTTGAACTGAACACAAGGAGCTCGGACACCTTGCCACCTACTTTCCTCTGTCTCATATGCACCTTGTACCGAACGCAACCAACTAGCTCATCCTGCGCACCTCCGTCTCACTCGCACACCTTGTATTTCACACAATCAACCTAAAGAGAAAATTTACAATACCCAACTTAATTGCTCGCTTCTTCGTCAGTCTGGTCACTACTTTCCAACTTGTTTCTACAGTTCTATGTTGCTTTAGTATTATATATTCCTTGTATAGATTCCCTCTACGAGTCTTGAATATAGTTGAAACAATCTGCATATAAGAAGTCATTATTAGGTAATAGAGACAATGGTTTACTGGGGAATAATATCTGGGCCAAAGAAATCTATGAAATGATATGGATGTTTCTTGCTGCTCCTTGGAAGCGGAAGGTTGCAGAGGGTGCTCTGTGTGAGGCGTGGGAGCAGCAGGTGTGGTGAAGGTGGAGGAATATTTGCCATGAGATTCCTGGTGCGGTGGAGTGGTGTGGCGTCGGGGGGACTGTTGTGGCTGGGGCCGTAGCGGGCTGGCTACCAGGTGAAGCCTTTTATATCAGCGTAATGATTGCCTACCTGAAGGCCCTAACGACCCCTTAGCGGCCGCCGGGTTCCGTGGACTACCTCCCCCCCGGACATGCCCCCTGCACGTATAATTTTCGTGTCATGTTTGGAAATATAGGC
The DNA here is from genome assembly GCA_038088735.1 of Panulirus argus. NCBI lineage: Eukaryota > Metazoa > Arthropoda > Malacostraca > Decapoda > Palinuridae > Panulirus > Panulirus argus. Next base: position 9,710 of record JAYMFT010181277.1, read on the forward strand.
CGAGGCGGTGAGCACGCCGAGGGCAGGCGTGAAGCAGCCCTGACCGAGCGAAAGTGGTGTTTTGAGCGGGGGGGCTTCGGATGCGGCGGCGGTACGCTGGCGTCTGTCTGTTTGGGAGGGCGTCGCCGCGTACCGCTGGATAGTCTCGCGGGCGTGTTACTTTACGAAGTGTTGCGTGATCGTCAGGTGTTGTACGGTCACCCTCCTCTTCCTCCTCCTCCTCCTCCTCCTGTCGGACGCATGTCGCCGCTATTCGTCACTGCCGAGCTGCTCTCCCACCCGACAATTACCGCGCCTCCGCCGACACCACTCCCAACACGCCGGCCGGACGTCGGCTCTCTAGTTCCTCTCCTCCTCCTAGAGGCCTGAGTAACAAAACAGCTCCAGCCTCGCAGCTGCCTGTAGCAGCACTGGGGAGCGAGCGGGAGGCTGCGAGCCTCACTGTCGGGTGTACTGTGACTGGTTCTGGACGCACTTGGGTTATCAACGCCGCCGCCGCTGCCTCGGACTAGCCACAGCGCTGACCCTTCTGCTTGAAAGGCCTCTCCCTCCCTCCCTCTCTCCCTCCCTCCCTCCCTCCCTCCCTTCCGAGCCTCTTCGTCTTCATCGTAACGGAGTAGATTCCTCATCGTCCGGTATCGCTTCGTTTTGGGGAGGAATGAGGGGCAAGGCACGACCAATGACTTAGGGAACCCCTTTGAGGATTTGCTTGTATAATGATGATGACGAAAATGACAGCAATCACAACATTAATACTATCAACAACAAAAATGATAACGATAATGATAAATCTAAAATGAAGTAGATTATTGTATGCATTAAAAAAACATAATACCTGGGGTTTTAATTGTCAGTCGTACATATAAGGCTTATTCCTTCCTGTAAGCTGCTGGGTACTGAGGTGCTAAGCGTTTGATTGAACCATAAAATGCTGGATACTTTCTGAACCAGAGTAGAATATTGTTAAGGTAACAGCTTAACGCCTTCCCCCGCATCTCTGGCACTTAATGCAGCAGTTAATTTACCGTTCACCGAGAGGGGTTCTAAATTAACGAAATGGGGCTTTCGCTAGTGAATGAGCTCTCCCAATTTATTTGAGAATTTTACCCTTATTTTTTGAGTTGTTGCAGTAAATATATATATATATATATATATATATATATATATATATATATATATATATATATATATATATATATACTTAGAGACAGAGGAGAAAGAATAACTAATAATATATGTAGCAATATGTCATACAAGCAATGAAAGAAAATTTGTGAGATCTTACGTTTATTACATCCTCAGTATTTTAAAGATTTGATATTCCAAAGATATCACAAATTTTCTCTCCTTTCTCCTGTGTTTAGTATATATATATATATATATATATATATATATATATATATAAACATATGTAGTTTTGTGTATATTTTTGCGTTTGTGTGTCTGTGACATTGACTACTTTCGCTGGTCGGAAAGGGAGTTCTACTGAGTTGAGAGCTGTGATATTGCATTTTTATGTGTATATGTATGTATATTCGAATGTATGTATGTATGAGTGTATTTATACATATATGTCGATATGCAGCCGTAAGCACTTCGTCAAGCAACATAATCTTCATTATTCTACACGAATTTACTGTCATAGTTGTTGCGTATAAATCATGGGAAAGATTCGCTTAAAATGAATATTTTCAAAGTGTTGAAAATATCACAGTTGACATGCCTCATATTTTAGTGATCATAACGATAGCGTGGTAGATGGAAGACATCGCCAAGCACTTGCCACACCACTCTCGTCTTTGGTACAAAGAAATATACCATTGTATATCAAGCAGGTGATGATATACAAAGAGGTAATTTTTCTGGACTGTATCATGCAACAGGAGCTAATATGGGGACGTGATTGGCCCCTAAGCTGCCTTCGCTTTGCCTAGGTTTGTTTGTAATGTTCTGGAAGGGTAGTTGTTGTTGGTTAACTACCACCACTAAGCTATTTCTTGGCTTAAAGACCAATTTAGCCAACCCCAGCTGGGCGGGAGGAAATGTTCTTCATATGATATAAAAAAAAAAAACTTTCATTTCTTGATTATATTCAGAAAGGATATCTTGAAACCCCCAGAACTTTTAGATGTTTGACGTTGTCGTTGTTATATCCGTATAGCAGACTGTCTTTATCGCAAGACTTAGGTTTATCTTCTAAGAAACGTCGTAGTGTTGAAGGGATAAGAGGCTGTTTATATAATCTGTGAAGTAATTTGATAAATGAGAATAAATAATTTTCTTAATATTTAGTACTAAGCACCATTCATTTCGACAGGAAGTAAGAATATATATAT
>JAYMFT010181288.1:0-12045 GCA_038088735.1 Panulirus argus
TATATATATATATATATATATATATATATATATATATATATATATATTATTCTTTAACCAATAATGATGTAGAAATAAATCTGGTTACTTAAAGTCTAGAGATTAGCAAGATGACCTCACAACTGTTCTTGTGTCTTTCCCACCTATGCTGAATAGTGCAATAAATCAACTAGTTCATATGTATGGGGACAACTGAATCACTTTAATATCCTAACAAAAAATGTTGTCCTTATTAGGAACTATCCCCCTACTTCCATAACCTTCCTCTAGATCAGTGTTGTCCAAACTGGGGTATATGTATCCCTGGGAGTACGCAGCATTGTTCAAGGGGTGCATGGGAAGATAATGAAATTTTTTTTTCCTAACTGTATCGCGTACAGGTCATATGGCATTTTGGATCAGTAAATTTACTGAGCATATGTATGTGTGCAAGGTGATTGTTCAAGAATGTAGAATAATTGAATAACCACAACACTTATGCAGTTTCCAACTTAAGTGAATGACAAGAGAACAGAGTAAGAATTAAAATGAATGAGAAAGAAATTGAGAGAAGATGGGAGTAGGAGGGTGTGAGAGGAAACGATACAGTACTGAACTCCTCGCTCAAGTCACACTGCTTAGTTTCATCTTAAGAGTGAAAATGGAAAACATCTCTTTTTCAAATTCACATGTAAGCTAACAGACACAGTTATTTCTTAAACAGCAAGAAATATAGATAAAAGGTTAAAACATGATAGCTGTAGTAGCTGCAGCAGCAATGTAAGTGAAAGGAAAAAAAGTAACTGTGAAGAAAGAGAAACAGACCTACCTAAATATCAGTAATACAAGGAAGATTATGTGTTTTTCTGATTTACTTCTACGAATTCTGATCCTCCGGAAGCTTTGTGCTTCTTTTGTGAGGAGAGGTTGGCCAACAGTAGTATGAAACCAGCTCACCTCCAATGTCACCTTAACACAACATCAGTGTCATGTTCAATAACCGGTGGAGTTTTATAAAAGAAAACTTTCTGATTTTAAGTGTTCCCAGAAAACAATTAAGAAAGCATCCACAACATCAAGGAAGGTTCTGGAGGCATCCTTAGGTGTATCTTTATTAGTTGCTAAAGCTAAAAAGCCATTTAATACAGCTGAAGAAGTGACATTGCCAGTTGCAGTTGTGATGGCTGAAAAAATGCTAGATAAAAAGGCAGCTGACCAACTAAAGGCTGTTCCTTTGTCTCACCAAACTGTCTCTTGAAGGTTGTTTCTTGAAGGGTAAATGAAATGAGTACAGATATTATTGAACAATTTGTGAATAAGCTGAAAACAAGCCAATCTTTTTCGCTTCAACTTAATGAATTGACTGACACCAGTGGACAGGCTCAACTTGCCTCATATGTGAGTTACATTGATGGAGATGATACAAAAGAACATGTACTTTTTCGCAAAAGATTGGAGGAACACACAACTGGGAAAGCCATTTTCAATGTCATTAATCAGTTCTCAGAACAAGGGCTTAGTTGGAAATCTTGTATTAGCGTATGTACAGACGCTACTGCATCCATGACTGCAAAATTGAAGAGACTCGTTACATGGATTAAGAAGGAAAATCCTGATGTGGAGTGGGCTCATTCCATCATTCTCAGAGAAGCAGTAGCATCCAAAAACAATGAGTTCAGAGTTGCAAGGGATATTGAATGATGGCATCAAGGTAATCAACTTTATAAAGTCAAGGCCACTTAATGCTCACCTGTTTAACAAACTGTGCAAAAGCACAGGGTCTGAGCACACGGAGGTGCACTGGCTGTCGAGAGGAAGGGTAATTGCCAGGTTGTTCAAGTAGCGAGATGAGGTAGGTTCCTTTTTATCAGAACATGGATCTCCTTTTGCCATATTTTTTGAAAACACTACTTGGCTTGCACAATTGACATATCATGTGGACATATTTAGCAAACTGAGTAAGTTAAATTTGTCTCTGCAGGGCAATGATACACACATTTTCAATTTATGTGATAAAGTTGGAGGTTTTCAAAAGAAAATAGAGTTGTGGAAGGAGATATGCTCAGGAGATTTTAAGTATTTTCCTCTGTCAGATGCTTATTTTTCCAGTAACAATGATGAGAGTGAGACTGTGAAACCAGTTATTGTAGAACATTTCCTGACATACGTGAGAGATCTGTACAGCTGGATTGGGTTAGAACCCTATTCCCCGTACCTGAAAATAAAATGAAGAAGCTTCCTATTTGCCTTCAGGAAGCACTGTTAGAAGTGTGTTCAGACCATGGCTTCAAACTGATATTTGAAAGCTCAATCCTAACATGGTTTTGGAGCTGTGTAAAGGAGTACTCTGACCTAGGAAAGAAGGCTTTGGAAAACTTTCTGCCCTTTGGGTCTACCTACCTTTGTGATGAACCTTTCTCTGCAATGAGCATTACCAAGTCAAAATAGAGAAACAACCTAAACATAAATCTGGAACAAAGACTAATCATTGCAGTAGCCTCTCTGCTGCTCAGAATGGCAAAAATCATCAGTGAACATTATCCCCACATTTCATATTGAGTTGTAAGTAACTTTCAAGCACTTTTTATGTTATTTTGTTAAGTCTTTTTCCTTTAGTATACTGAATAATGAATTACAGTCCAGCACTCAAATTAGGTGAACTTTAAATATAATTTGCATTGTCCTGCCAAATATTGAGTCTAATAAGTCATGGGGGTGCTTAATGATAGAAGGTAACCAGGGGTATAATAATCAAAAAGTTTGGACAACACCACTCTAGATGGCAACACCTTCACACCAAAGAGCTCTAACCAAACATGAGTCAGATTAACTTAATCATGATAGAAGGGAAAAAAAAATGTGGTAGCCTTAAAAAAAAAAGTGTGCACCTTCACTGATGTTATCAGACTCTGCCTACTTGGTTATGCCAAGAGTGAAAATTCACCTTCAGCAATATTGTATCACTGGAACCTTTTTAGAAGGGGTTCTTGGGGTTTTAAAATAGTGAAATAATGACAATATAGCTTTAATTCATCCCTGTTAAGACTTAGGAAAGATTTCTTACCTCAGTCTATCAATTAACTTTAATTTTTTCTCACTTGAAAGGAATCACATACCCACAGCCTCAATTTATTCACATATGTCCTTAACTTTTCTCTAATGTGCTAAAACAAACACTAGAGCACTAATTAATTATTCATCTCAAATACTAAGTTGATTTACCTCCATTCAAGCTTTATTAAAGAAAATAATGTAGGTTTTGATAACTGAAATCTTCTTTTTTCTCTCCATAGCAGTGAATCAAGAACATGAGATATTTGCTAGGAAACAAAAGGTAAGGACTCTCTCACCCTAACAATGCTTGGAAACACAAGGTAAGGACTCTCTCTCCCTAATAATTTCCAGTGAGGGAGCACAAACCTTCTTCATCTTTCACAAATCACTTAACCATGGTAGCAGCAGATCAACTATTTTGAGCTCACCTCAAGCAAGTCTAACTCAGAGAGTACATGCTATCCCTCATACACTCAGTAATGCAGCTTAGAAGCAGGTGGAACCTTTGCAGAAAGGGTTCTTAGGGTTATATAATAATAAAATAATGATAATATAGCTTTACTTCATCCCTGTTAAGACTGTGGGAAGATTTCCTACCTCAGTCTGACAATTACCTTCAATTTTTTTTCACTTGAAAGGAACCACATACCACAGCCTCAATTTATTTACATATGTCCTTAATTCATGTCTAATGTACTGAAACAAACAGTCTTATACACACTAGAGCACAATCAATTATCCACCTTGCACACTAAGTTGGTTTATCTCCATTCAAGCCTTATTATAAAAAAATAATGAAGGTTTTGATAACTGAAATTTTTTTTCTCTACATATCAGTGAATCATGAACATGAGATATTTGCTAGAAAACACAAGGTTAGGACCTTCTCACCCTAAAAATTTCCAATGAGGAAGCACAGACCCTCCTCACTCTCCATAAGTCACTTAACTATGGTAGCAACAATTCACTTGTTTTGAGCTCACCTCAAGCCAAAGAGAGACTACCACTTAGACTATGTCATCAACCCATTCAATTCCAGCCAGTAACAGTTAAGAATCTGCAGATAACAAGTGTCAACCCACTGGGAGGCCTTCACTTTAGGTAATGAGAAAGATGTCAAAAACAGAGATGGGAAGGTAGAGCAAATTCAGACTTTTCCATTTTCCTTTGCAGTCTGTCCTGCAAGCACGACAGCATACCCACATGAAAGAGGAAAATTTAGGGAAAAACTTTTAGATGAAAAGAGTAACCCCAAAAGCAAAAATACATAACTTCACTGATGATTTAAAGGCAAACTGGAATCTCTATCTCCAGAAGGAAGAATCCCCAGAGCCATGCAGGGTTGATCCCTAACATCTAAAATAAGGTACCATCTACTGAAGGTGACAGAAGAGTGCTCAAGACCCATTTTCTTGATTTCCTTCAATGAGAGGTTTCTGAGGACTGCTGTGGTAAAGGCCATCTTCCTTGCATCATGTAGCCTAGTCTAAAGGACAAGCTGAATCAATAAAACAAGTTTCTTAATCCAGATAAAGGGACTTCTTGTGGGTTTCAAGGTTTCAGGGTGCAAAATTTTATAATCAGACCTGTTCTGTATAATAATGTTAAAACTTGGAAACATAAAAATTTAAATGATTTTAAGGCATTAGCACTTTAGAGAGGATGTTAAAAATGTTAAACATGTATCACAAATGGTCGAAGTTAAGGACAACATTGTTTTCGAATGAATCCTATTCATTAATTCTTTGTTTTGTAGCAAATACACAGAGCTAATGCCTTAAAATTATTTAAATTTTTGTTCCCAATTTTCTACATTAGTATACAGAATAACAAGTCTGATTAAATGGATAGCAACACGAACATTGTATATGAACCAATCAGCTGCCTTAGCTATGGAAGAGGGCCACGGCTTCTTTACCAACATAGCATATGGTGACTATAGTATTGTCTTGAGCAGAGGAGTAAATGTTATGTAAAAGGTCATCTGTCAGGTGTTCTCCAGACATCTACTGTAGAAGTGTTTGAGAGAATATCCATATGTATAAATTCCTGAATTCAGGACTTAAGAGGTCAGGGTTCTGCATAAAACTGCAGTCATCTAGAAGAACCTAAGGTATCAACCATGAGTATGGCACAGTTGAAGGAGTCTCTGGCACCAGGTCATCTGTACCACTTTAGGACTATCAGCATGACTACACCCCAAAACCTAACTAGTAAGAGAACTTTTCCCAGAAGATTTACAGATGAAAACATATAAAACTGGTTCCAATAATTCCAGTCCAAGAAGAAAGCAAATTCCCCTACATGTAAACCTGGAGATACATACATCAGTAGTAATGCACAAGTTCTAGGGTGTCATTCTTAAGGAAAGGATCCAACCAAAAGCCTCATTCCACCCAGACATTTTTGCTGACATTATGTCTGATCTTGATGGGCATCTGTAAGACACTGCACACTCCTCGGAGGTAAAAAGACTTTGAGAGAAAGCCTTTAGACACAGCTTTTATTCATTAGGCAGTGGACACCCATTTTCTCACCTAACAGAAATAAAATTCCATTCTCAGGATACTCTAGAACACTAAAACCATGGGACCAACTGCTCCTTATCTTTAACATTAAGAGAAAGACTTTTGTAATTCCATCCAAGGGCCCACAGCAACAACTACATGACCCTTCAAAGAATGGAAGCCCTGCCTGTGATTTGATGCATCCAAGGTATGGGTTTTTGTTGGTTCACCAAACTAAGAATTCAAAAAGTTTCCTGGGAAGTGCATTTGGAGGATCTCTACTTTCTGCAGGAAAGAATTAATTTTTTTTAATCCAGAAGTAACCTTTCTAGCCGCAGCCTTGCCGTATCATTGCACAAAGTCATAAGACTGAACTTCCCTTCAAGTTGCTCTAACTGATGACAAAATACCAAGGTCTGGGACTGTAAGGCAGTCACTTTATAGTATTCCTGTAGTCTTGAGCTTTTTCCAGGACTTGTCAAAGTTGATGATAAAGCCCTTGTCTTGAACATCCCCCCTCTGGAGTTGAAATTACCAAAAAATTCATCAAAGTAAGCCTGAACTCTCACTTCAGAGGACTTTAGTTTTAGGAGCATGGACAAAATTACTCTGAAAGAACATCTTGGGTGCTATGCATGGACTAAAAGGAATCACCATGAACTCCCAAGTCTGGGGTGCTATGCATAAACCACATGACACTACCTTGAACTTCCTAGTTTGTCTCCCTATTCTGAGTATCAAAAACTTCCTCCTTCTAGGGTGTCCTGGAATGAACCAGTAGGCACCTTTTAAGTTTAGGCTAATAGTCCAGCTGTTTAAGGCCTGGTGGATGCTCTATACAGAGGTCATCTTCATCCTTTGTTTCAGTATGTGGGTGTTCAGAAACGATAGATACAAAATTATTCTTTTCCTCTTTGATTCCCTTTTTGGACTAGAAAAAGGGTTTTGATAAAAACTATTCCTACTGAAGGGTCTGTGACTGATAAAAACTGTTTTTACTGCAGAGTCTCTGATACTCTTGTTTTTTATCTCAACAGTGTCTTACTGTAATATCTGAGTTGGGAGCTGGCCTCAAATATTTTTTGCCAAGTGGCTGAGATATCAAACTCCATTCCAGTTCTCTTATTAGCATTACATACACCCTATTGTTAGAGTTCCATGAGTTCTCGAGTCAACCACAAAGTGGCAAGGAGCTATTTCAAAGGGAACTTTCCTGGTGACTGTCTTGAAAAGGTACCTCTGCCTCTGGCAGAGTCAGACTTAGATGCACTATGGCTCTTCCTTCTTACAATAGTATATAAGCTAGTGAAGCCCTTTATAACTGTTCTTTTAAAGATTTGGAGTAACTGTGCCCCAGAGCCATGGTCTCCTTCCTATATTTTTCTTCGAAAAGACAGGGTCAATAACAACAGTTTTCTTCATGCTGATGATTTCAGGACTTCTAGCTCTAAAAGTAAAAGTATTATGAAGGCCACTGAAAAATGGGTGGAAAGAGAGTTTGTTGTCTTGGAAGACAAAAACGGGTGTGTATGAAGGTATAGTAATCCCAACAATAATATATGGATATGAGGCATGGGCAAGTTGGAAGATGTGTTGGAAATGAAATGTTTGAGGACAACATGTAGTGTGAGGTGGTTTAATAGAGTAAATAATAAAAAGGTAAGAGATAGGTTTGGTAATAAAAAGAGTGTGACTGAGAGAGCTGAAGAAGGTGTACTGAAATGGTTTGGACATTTGGAGAGAATGAGTAAGAATAGGTTAACAAAGAGGATATATGAGTCAGAAACGAAGTAAACATGAAGGGGTAGACCAAATTAGAAATAGAGAGATTAAATGAAAAAGATTCTGAGTGATCTGAGCATGAGCTTGCAGGAGGGTGAAAGGCATTCAAGAGATGGGGTGAATTGGAAAGATGGGATAGACATGAGTCGACGAGCTGTTACTGGACTAAACTAGGGCATGTGAAGTGGCATGGGTAAACTGTAGGGCCCCAGCTGTGGATAGGAAGCTGTGATTTCAGTGCATTACTCTCAACATATAAAGAATGGATGTAAGTGAATATGGCATTTGTTCGTCTGTTCCTGGCACTACCTCACTAACACGGAAATCAGCAATCATTATGAAAAATAAATAAAAGAAATAGGAAAAAAAAAAATGGATTCTGAATCAAGAAATGGAAAAAACCTGTGTGGAAACAGACATCCTGTCAGCACACAATCCTAAAACATTCTGTGCTACCAGCAACTGGGACTCAGTGAATTGATGATGCCATCTCTGTGGCAGTCTGATTAGCCGACGGTGGACCAAAAATAAGCAAGCTGCCAATGCTGTGGTTGATTAGTTTGGAATGGGTGAAGGAAGTCAGCACTTTTCTACCAAAAATACTGAGAGTTGGAAAGGTTTTCTCTTAATTTTCCTAGAGAATATTCTAAGAATATCTGATACTGGTTGAACAGACTGCAGACAAGAGGGTTGGAAAAAAAAAGGACATTATCACCAAATCATTCTCTTGGCATCTTCATCCGAAATACCTCAAGTCCTCAGAAAGTCAGTCACTCTGTCAATCTCTTCTATAGGCTGCCTCTTCTTATGTCTTCAGCCATTCAACTTACATCTTCTTCACTAACTTATCCTCTGCCTTGCAGCCTTCAAGCCTTTCTAACATAATCAATACACATTTCTTTCTCACACCATCTGTTCCAGCTTTGACAATATTATATGGATTATCCAGTTCTCGCACTCTTGTTTCTTGTCTAATTGGAACTCAGGAAAAATTCAGGTTTGAAGTTCATACATTTCCCTAACAAATATAAAAAGGCAGGTTCTATTAAAAAAATCCTTAATAAACCACATTTTAGCAAATATATCCTGACAAATTATGCATCCAGCACTGACAACTTAAATGTCCATAATGCACATATCATGTGTAAACAAACAGAGAAGAAAGTTAATAACTGTATTCATATGCCATTTACCCAACATTTTCTAAAACTCATTTCAGTTGTGAAAGGACTACTAAAGTTTCTAGTCTATGAGAATTTTTAGTATTCCAGAAAAAGGGTTAAAAATTTTCTAGATTTATCTGATCACGCTTACCATTTGTGTAGATTATTTAAACTTTTATAAACGAGATCCCTTCTGTGGTATGAGTTTTAAGCTAATTACTATCATTATCATTCTGTATCTAATCTTCACTAAAGTATTAGAGCTCATTACTTTATATTTCTTTTATACATGAACCTGACTGCTAGTTATCAAAGTTGTCAGCTCAAATATACAGACAGCTTTACAGATTTTGATCATGCATCTTGCATCTGTAGAGAACATCTAAAAATATAATGATACCTATGTAACACCAAATATAATTATATGAGATCAAATGATATTAAACTGATGAGTTCAAAAAATACTAGATATATTTCTAAAACATTCAAGGCTTAAAGATATTGGCTTGTATATACAAACTTAACAAAAATATATATATACATAAAGCATTTTGATAAAAGAAACTCTGACAGCCTGACATAGTATTCATCATCTTTTATCATAATCATCAAATACGAAAAAAATACCAATAGGAAACCAATAATAATCACATATGAAAATACATTTATGTAGATATAGACAAACAGAAAGATGGACACACTAGACAGACTGACTAATAAAACTGATACATTTACGTGGACAGACAGAAAGACAATCAAATACTTGGACTGATAGAAACACACACATATTTTATCAAGAATGAAATTTTAAGTGATCATTGCTGGCGTAATGGTAAACCATAACTTTCCATCTGCATCACTCTTACTGACAAAAAATATATGTGGTGAAAAGGATTTTTCACTTGGAAACATATATGCATTATTTCAAGTATACTCTGAGGAGATATAATAACAGCTTAATATCATCATCATAATAGATAATGTATAAAACTTCTTGGCAACTGTAATAAAGCCCTTCTTTATTGTAATTTCATTTTATATTGGCATAAGTACTCATTTTATCACCTGTTTGTGATGTATCATGAAAGACTCTCAGAGACCCTACTTCAATACTCAAGTCACATCCTCTGGTAGAGTGTAAGGTCGTTTACAAAGGACACCCAAGTTGTGTTACATAGGACTGCCTGGTTGTTTACATCCACACACACTCACACAAACAGAAGAAGGATTGAATATATACCTAAATATATTTGCAAATGTTGCTAAGGTCAAGAGAAAAGTAAAGAATTATGAGGACTGCATCACCTTACAAAAGGCTACCAATGATTTGGTATCTCAAGTGTAAACACAGCATGACACGGAAGATGGGAGAGTCGTCAGTTAATGATGCCAACAGTCTGGCTGGAAAGAGATGTGAAATGTTTTCACCAAGGGTATTTTTCTTGGTAATCCTAAAGTAACTTAAAGAAACAGTTACCATACATTGGATTAGGGGAATACGTTCATAAGAAAAATAAAGTTAAGTAAAACAAAAATAGTGATAACGTATCGTTAATAGGCAACTGAGCCACCTATGAACAAACTGTGAGCCATATCTCATTCAAAATCCCTGAGTTCTCTTGCTGACAGTACTTACTGAAGAAGCTGAGAGAAAACAGCACTGGAATAAAGTATCGTGGGAGGTTATAATCACTTTTATACTTATTTTCAAAGTTTTCAAAAAACGAGATATATGGAGGTGGATGAACTATCACTACAAGACCAATAACAACTGAGATAAATCAAACTTAAAATAACGAGAGAAGCAAGAGATGATTTTTGGGCTGGGTGAAAAAATAACCAATTAAAAGAGGACATGGTAGTAAAGGGAGAAATTAAGATATGAGAATTACAAGGGGATTATAAATAAGACAGATGTGGTTTCAGAGAATAAAGAAAAAGAGAGAATAAGAGAATACAGGCATAAAAACGTGGAAGATCAGTTAGCATTACATTTAAGATGAAATACAGTAGGTAAGGCAGACAAAAAATTTGCCAAACATGAATTCAGTGTGGTTTTCATCACAAGAGACAGATCAAAGAAAAAGTGAAAATAAAGTAAGGAAAATATTCAGGAAGCAAAAACTAAGGGACATTCATTGAAGACTAAAAAGCAGATCATCCCCACCACTAGCACAAAGAGGATTGGTTTACTAAGTAGCGATACAGTAGGGCTGAAAGTAATACATTCAAATGCAAATGGATTCATGGTAAAAGGAAACCCCTGGAGCTTAATATTAGACCACATGGAGGTAACCAAACCAGATACTGTTAGACTTAGTAAGATGAAACTTATCAATGAGATGAAATCAACTTGTTTACCTGATTGATACATGACAGCAACAAAAGAAAGAGAAGACAAAGGATGAGAGGAGCTGACTCATTTAGGGAGGGACAATGTAAAATTTTAAGAAATACTGGTGGATGGCCCATTTTAGTTATACACAATGGGAAGATTAACAACAGGATAACAACAGGAAGAACCTGAATAAGAGCACTCATAAGTAACCATCCTCCATCAAATCTTTATGAAGCAAAACAGTCACTTAATGAAAATGATAACAATGACACAATCAGAAGACAGCAAGACAAGCAGTTCTTGAAAATGGTAAAGTTAAAATAATGGTTCATTTTAACAACTGAGACACTGAGTGTTTGGATTCACATGGAGATACAATTTCCTAAAATATTTGTGGGAAAATTTCATGTATCAAGTTCAGTACCACATTAGTGAAAGGGGTTGATAAACCATCAGCTCTAGATCTTATGTAAATGTAAAACAACTTGGAAAGAGTAACATATTAAGTCCCACTTGGGAAAATGTGCCCTACTGAAATCTGACAAGGAGATAAAATGCAGATCAAGGAGGTAAAAAAACTAAAAGAAATACAAAATGTTGTAACTGTAAAGAGCAATACCATTTCTATAAAGTGGAAAATGGCAGATTATAAAACACCGTTAAAGAAGGTTCTGTGAACTCTATAATAAGGAGGTTAATATATGGGAGGGATATATGGTTTACTAGGCAATATTACAAACTTAAAAACAGATGTGATACTGAGATACAAACAGCATAACAGCAAGCCAGCATTTGAAAGGTATAGGAAAGAATGGAACGAGTAATGTAATGAAATTTTGAAAAAATTGAAACATTGTGACAAGGCAATTGAAAATTCAAAATCTTTCTACAAGTTGCATGGTACATGTTGTATGCCCACTCTTCCATACATCTTACCAGATACACTCAACAAACTTATGGATAGTGAACTGTTCAGAAAACTAGCTACAGCATATATCAAATCAAACGCGGGAAAAGGCAAATATGCATGAAAAAAAAACACCAGTTTGTTTATGGCTACCTAAATCTATATGAAAGAGCAGCGATTGAGCTTGTTTGCAAGGTGGTCATCCTAATAGGTGGCACTGTTATTTTCTTCTACTCTTGTTCAGTAGGGTTGAGGGAGGAGTTAGTTGGGGAGTGAGTTTGAATGGGAAAAAATTGGAGGAAGTGAAGTGTTTTA